>PISX010027901.1:0-22333 GCA_004024625.1 Mellivora capensis
CATCTTGGTTCTTTCCACAGTTTGGCGACCGTGGCCATTGCTGCTATAAACATTGGGGTACAGATGACCCTTCTTTTCACCACATCTGTATCTTTGGGGTAAATACCCAGTAGCGCAATTGCAGGGTCATAGGGAAGCTCTATTTTTAACTTTTTGAGGAACCTCCACACTGTTCTCCAGAGTGGCTGCACCAACTTGCATTCCCACCAACAGTGTAGGAAGGTTCCCCTTTCTCCACATCCTCTCCAACACACGTTGTTTCCTGTCTTGCTAATTTGTGTTTTAAAAAGCCTCCTTCAGGGGTGCCTGGGTGTCTCAGTGGGTTAAGCCTCTGCCTTCAGCTCAGGTCATGATCCCAGGGTCCTGGGATGGAACCCCACTTTGAGCTTTCTGCTCAGCAGGGAGCCTGCTTCCCCTCCTCTCTCTGCCTGCCTCTCTGCCTACTTGTCATCTCTCTCTGTCAAATAAATAAATAAAATCTTAAAAAAAGCCTCCTTCCCCCCTTTTTTCCCCTTCAGTTTCAAGTGACTGTGGGCAGTGTTTTAGTTACCCCCTGTGGTGTTTACATTTCAAAGACACGGTGAGATTTACATCTTCAAGGGACCCAGGAAGAATCAGTTTTTCCTCAGAGTTTTGGGGGTATATTTACATCTTATCAAATGTTTAGGGTAATTACTGTTTAAATTTTACCTTCTGTTTGTTAAGTGAAGAATGACTGTACTTCTAACGTTGTGATTTTCATAATATCTGTAAATTTCTGGAGGCCAAAAAGAAAGGAGCTAAGTGGATGTTGAGTTCCTCTGACAGTGCTTGCTTGTGTTTCTCTAAAGAGTTGTTGATTTGAACACTTTCCCCACTCCTGCCCCTTTTGCATTCCTGTAAGGTGTCTTCAAAGAATCCGGTAGCTGTTTCCATTTTTTTAAAGATTTTTATTTATTTGACAGAGAGAGAGAGAGAGAGAGAGAGAGAGATCACAAGTAGGCAGAGAGGCAGGCAGAGAGAGAGGGGGAAGCAGGCTCCCCACTGAGCGGAGAGCCTAAATGCGGGGCTCGATCCCAGGACCCTGAGATCATGATCTGGGCGAAAGGCAGAGGCTTAACCCACTGAGCCACCCAGGCGCCCAGCTGTTTCCATTATAACACTTAGCACCTTGAGAGTTTGTCCAGCCACATTATTTTGAATTTGCCTTTTCTATCAGGGAGAAAATGTGCTACTAGGGTAGAAATTCAAAGATTTCTATGTTCTGGAGCTTCGGGGTTTAGTACAGTCTGTCTTTGAAAAGTCTGCAGAAAGAATTCAATAAAGGCCTTCAGATGTTCTCCTCTTCTTTTTGAGTGCATAATTCAACCTTAGACTAACTCGCCTGAGGGAGGAGAGCTTCTCCTGTGGTTTCTAGTCAGCCCCAGAACTTGGGCTTCCAGCAGATTCATTTCATGATTACTTGTAGGAGAGCCTGATGGAAATTCTGGTCATCTGTGTCCTTTGTGAGAGGGGGTTTTTCTCTAGGGAGCTATCTGGCTTCTCTGTTACCTGTTGGAAGCCAACTCGAGTCTCTGGAAGTTGGTTTGTGAATGGCCACTCATCTTTTGTAATTTCTCTTGAAACTGGGTAGGATCTTCTGACTGTGGAGGTCAAAGGGTTTTATGATTTAAAAGATCGGTGCTGTCCAGGGACCATGAGGGGTGGGGGGTCCTGGATACATCCCTAAAGGACCTTGCTTTGAATGACCTCTAGTTGACAGAGCCAAAGGAACTTTACTGTCAGTCCTAGGTGCTTCTGCTAAGTTTGATTCCTGGCTTTTCAGCATCGACACGAGTCACTTATGCACTCCAGGCCTGGAGAGGAGGCTGGAGAAAATCTTGTAGGAGTAAATTGAAGTAAAACTCTGCAAATCTCTCTGCAGCTGGGTGTCTAAGGGATTCTCTAGGGGGAAGGTGGAGGAGTTGGGGTTAGTTGGAAATTTACTGAGGTGATGCGGCTGGATTTGAAGCAGGGGAATTTATGTTCAGTGTGGGCTCATTGCTGTTCAAAGTCTATTTTCCATTATTTTATATTATTAAGAGAGTACCTAAGGCCAAAGAACCCAGGAGGAGAGAAGGGAAGAGGTTTTTCTCCTTTACAATTTGGTGTCCAATGTGAGGCTCTCCACTGGCTGGATATTGCTCATGGGGGAGCTGCTGCGTCTGAGAGATTCTTGGACCTCTAACAAGTTCTGGCAGAAGATAAAAATTCTTGCCACCTCAGTCTCTCAGATCTTCACCTGCAGCATCTGTTGGAAGCAAGAGTGGCGAGACTACTTTCTCCTTTTTCTAAATTTAGATTAGTGGGAGAAAATGTACGTGTGAACTACTTTCTTGGGTAGAGGAACTCTAGTAAAGATGGGTTATGAGTACTCTTCTTTCTTATTGACCCCTTTCAGCCCAGAGATGGTCATGGTGTTCCTTTGTCTCTGTCCTTCATGTCACTTGCCACAAAGATGAAAACTGTAGTGTGAGACAGGAAGCATAGGCCCTATAATCCCGCCATTCACACTAGCCTCACAGACTAGTGAGCTCAGGGTTCTTCGGCGGATCCAATAATAACATCGACACAAGACAGATGAACAGGAGAAAAACGAGCCAAATTTTGTACTTATGGGAGCCCATAAAAGGATTGGACTCAAAGAAGTGACCGAAGTAGCCAGATTTTGTACATTTTAGAAAAGAATCAATTTGTGAAGAATTGACAAGTCAAGGAAGTTTGGGCTTGGGGTAATAAATTAGTGAGGAACTAACAATGTTTGTTCACCTAGCCTCCTAGGTCTTGAATTCCCTGTCTCTGGTGATAAGGATAAGCCCGTGTCCTTATCACTGGATAAGTATAGGGTATGGGGAGGTATAGGGAGAATACCTTCTCCCGGGAGACTTACTTCCTTCTTTCAGGAGAACAAAGAAGAATCAGAGTGTCCTTCCCACAATGGCTGTTTCTTCAGTACCTTTAATTCAAAATCATATGCCAAAATGCTGTATTTTGAGGTAGTCCATTCTGCTCTACCTCAGGGATTTCTTCAGAAACTAGCTAGCTGCTATAGACCTATAAATCACAAATCTCTATTTATTTTCTTTTTCCCCATGTCTCCCACTGCAGTAATAGGTCCCCTATGCATATTTCCTGCTGTTTCAAGAAATACTTCCTCCTATTGGCCATAAAACCACCTTGTTTAAGTTGCAAGGAGTGTTCCCTAGATCTCATGTTAATGTGTGTCTAATGACGCCAGGTTCACAGGTTTTATCCTTGTTTACATTAACTTTATACCGCCACCACTCAAATCCTTCCCTGTTGCCACAGACACCACTGATGTCTTAGGTCACAAGCGGTCACAAGGGGACATGTTTTTTGCTATGTCCCCAAATGGTTCCACCTAATTTAGCCTCCAAATCCCCAGTCAAGTTTTTAAAGATCTCCACAATAGAATCCCCATCTATTCTCTAAGCTCATGTTGTGTTACTCGCTCTCAGGTGTACTTTTTCTGCCCAGCCAAACAGGATTATTTGTTCTTCTTCAGTCATGCCCCATTGATTTCTGAACCCCAAGCCTCGGTCATTCCCTCTTCCTGGAGTACCTACCACCCATTACACTTTGATTGTTGGAAAACTACTGATCTTCACAGCTTTGTTCAAAGCTCCACAGGAGACACAGATGGGAATCCCTTGCCAATATTCTACCTTATTCTTTCCCAGAAAGCTGGTGCTCCAACCCACATGGTCTGCTCACTGTCTCACAACCATCCAACTCCTGTATCTGCTGCTGCGACTTTGTTTGTGATGGTTCCTGTGCTGGAATTTTGTGGAGGGGACTAAAGAGAGCCCAACAGTTACAAATCAGAGAAAAGAGAGGTATTTGGGCTTTCAGAAGAAACTTGCAGTCAGGAGGGTTAGGAAAGTATTCCAAATAACCTTGAACTATGGGTAAGATTTTAATAGGCAGGTATGAAGAGATTTCTTTGTGAGAGGGGACTCTATGGAGCCTAGCACGGTGCCTTATAGAGTAGGTACTTAATAAGTTGAATGAATGAATGAATGAATGAGTGAATGAATGAACACACGAAGAGTGATGGGGTCACTGCGGGCCTGTATCTCTATCAGTGTGATTGAGTTAATCACATTGGTTCTCTCTCTCTTAAGACAGATTTGAAACAGTGTAAGAGTACTAGGGGCCTGAAGGGTGAAGAGGCCCTGAAAATAGAGGTATGTGAGTGTAAGACAAAAGTTTCCCACTTCACAATTTTTCTAAAACCTGGTTCAGGTGAGATAATGACCTGAGCATCTGTGATGGCGGTTCAAGCCTGAGCAGCACAATTTTAGGCTTACAGGCCTCACCCCATCTTTACCGCCTAAGGAAGGCTTCCCTCTAGGAGGACCCTAGTGATCTGCACCTAGTTCTGGGAATCACTTTGAAACTTCAAATACAAGCTCAGATTGGGATGGGACTCCCAGTTTTGAGCTGAGGTTAAGTTTATTGCAGGAACTCTGGATACAGTCATCATAATGAAACCATAAAGTTCTCGTGGGAGGCCTGAGTGAAGCAGTTCCAAAATGGGCAAGTAGAAAAAGAAAACTACGGTGAGATATCACTGCACACATGTTAGAATGGTTTTCCTCAAGATGATAAGAGGTAATAAACATTGAGAAAGATGTGGAGATGTGGAGATAAAACATTGAGAAAGATGTGGAGATATATGGTTGATGGGAAAGGGAATTGAAGCCGCTATGGAAAACAATATGGAGGTTCCTCAAAATTTAAAAGTAGAACTGCCCTGTGATCCAGCAACCCTACTTCTGGGTATATATTTGAAGGAAATTAAAATATATCTGTAGAACCCCCCCATGTTTATTGCATCATTATTTACAATAGTGAAGACATGGAAACAGCCCAAGTGTTCATCGTTGGATAAGTGGATAAGAAATAAGTGGATAAAGGGACGCCTGGGTGGCTCAGTTGGTTGAGCGGCTGCCTTCAGCTCAGGTCATGATCCCAGCGTCCTGGGATCGAGTCCCACATCGGGCTCCTTGCTCAGCGGGGAGCCTGCTTCTCCCTCTGCCTCTGCCTGCCACTCTGACTGCCTGTGCTCACTCTCTCGCTCTCTCTCTCTGACAAATAAATAAATAAAATCTTAAAAAAAAAAAAAAAGAAAGAAGTGGATAAGAAAATGTGACACACACACACACACACACACACACTAGAATACAATTCAGCTATTAAACAAGAGGGAAATCCTGCTGTCTGTGACAACATGGATGGACTTCAAGGGGGTTCTACTAAGTGAAATAAGTCAAACAAAGAAAGACAAGTACTGTATGTTCTCACTTACAGTGTGGACTATAAAAAAGCTGAACTCATAGAAATAGAAAGTAGAATGATGGTTGCCAAGGGCAGGGTGGGGTTGGGGAAATGGAGAGATGTTGATAAAAGGGTACAAACTCTCTGTTATGAGTAAGTTCTGTGGATCTAATGTGCAGCATGGTGACCATAGTTAATGGTAATGTATCATACACTTCAAGGTTGTTAAGAGAGTAGATCTTAAATGTTATCTTCAACAAAAATGGCAATTATGTAAGGGATAGAGGTGTTAACTTTACTGTGGTAATCCTTTAGTTAGTTAAGTAAACTTAACTAACTTTACTGTGGTAATCCTTTTCCAATAACTATGTGTATCAAATCATCACATTGTACACCTCGAATTACTTCTGTGATATGTCTCTAATATCTCAATAAAGCTGGAAAATTGATTTTAATTTTTTTAATTTTAGAAAAAGAAAATGTAATTGACCAATAAACATATTGGTCACCATAGTGCTAATCAAAAAAAAAAAAAACCCAAAATCAAAACCAAAAACAAAAACCATGTAGGGCACCTGGGTGGCTCAGTGAGTTAAGCATCTGCCTTTGGCTCAGGACATAATCTCAGGATCCTGGGGTCAAGCCCAGCATTGGGCTCCCTGCTCAGCAGGGAGCCTGCTTCTCCCTCTCCATCTGGCCCTTGCCCCTGCTTGTGCTCTCTTTCTTTCTCTCTGACTCAGATAAATAAATAAAATCTTTTTAAAAAACCATGCAAATTTAAAACCTTAGTAAGAAACTGTTTGTAATTCATCAGAATTGCCAAAAATCAATAAAATATTTGATAACGCCAAAGGCTGGTAACAATGCAAGGAACAGGGAATACTTTCGGAAGTGTAAATGGGCATAACCTATTTGGAGAGTCATTAAGGTGCAACACCTAATGAAACTCAAATTGCTTACAACTGACTGCCAGCAAGTATAGGGAGTGTATTGTATCTAGGTATATACCCAAGATAGGCTCTTATCCATGCATTCAAGGAAGCATGTACAATAACATTCATTGTGTCATTCATTGGACACATGTTTATTGAGTGCCTGCTATACACCTGGAATGTTCTGTGTGCTGGGGTTCTATCACTGAACAAAGCAGACATGAATCCCCGTGCTCATGGCGCTTACATTCCAGTGGAGGGAAGCGCTGTGTTCTATATAGAAAAATCAGAGTTGCCTAAATGACCATCAGTAGAAAATGAAATATAAGAAAAAAAAAAGGTTTGTTTCCCCAGCAATAGAATCTCATAAAATAGTTGATACATGATAGAGCTGGATGTTTCTCATTGCTTTGTGTGAGGAAAGTAGGTAGCAGAATATGTCGTGTATACAATTTGTGCAAATGTTTAAATCAAGACTGTGCTAGATAATGTTTGTAAATACATATATATGCATATAAATGGATTATAATGAAAAAGCAAGGGAAGGATGCCCATTATACTCATGTTGTTGGTGGCCCCTAGAGAGTGTGTGTCTATGGATGGAAGGAGTGAAACAGAATTTGGGATGGGGTCAAAGAGCACGTCAATTTTACCTATAAGGCTTGATTTATTCTATTTAAGAAGCATAAGGCCCAAATGACAAAAATGTTAAAATTTCCTGTTGTAGTAGTAGGTTTCCTATTTTTTGTTCAATTTTTTCCCCTGCACTTATCTATTCTATTAAATTCTCAAGGAAAAAAGGGAAGGTAAACAACTAAAATAAGCCAATAGATAATAAATGCCAGATGAATGATATGCAGTTTCCTCCCTCCCTCCATCCCTCCCTCCCTTTCCCCTTCTTTCCTTCCTTCCTTCCTTTGTTCCTTCCTTCCTCTCAGTAACACCAACACAAAAAACCAGACCCATTTTTTTTTCATGGCGACCTTGACACCTGTCCATATTTCTGGTCAATTGTTCAGTGTAATTGCAATGTGAGTGCTTATCGTCACAAATAAAATTACACTCAGACCTCCCAACTCATAGCTACAGATGGAAATTATATCATCCCTTTTGCTTATCTCAGCTTTTCATCCCCAATAATGTACATGCAGTCATGATCAGAGACAATGTTGAGTTTATAGCAAGGAATCAGGTTGAGCAGCATTATATTATGAACTTACAGGAAATAGGAAATTGTCAAGAAGACGTGTATGTGTATATGGTTGATGATTTAGTAGTGCCTACAATGTTGAATGCTTTCATTTTAATTTGGATGTGTAGAGGTTATACATTTTTACACATGAAATTGCACAGAAGTGTATTACTTCATCTCTAATTCAACCCAGAATGAGGGAGAGACAAGGAGAAGAAGGGGATAGGTGAAGGTTTTTCAGTGAATCAAGCACCAAGCATTTCAGTTTTCACTTAATAAGTACCAGATACAGATAGTGTATGTGTCCATGTTACAGGCTCGTGGAACTTAGTTTTGGGTTGACAGCCTGTGAGTTACAGAGAATTGGGTTTTGTTCTTTACCTTGGCGGTGTGCCAGAGGGGAGGGAAATATTTCAGATTAATGAGAGTTTGTAAATACTTTGGGAAAAAGCCTTTTGAACGATAAAAGGAAAACATGTCTCCCTCCTCACCTAATCAAGAGAGGTCCATTTAACCAAAAAGCAAACTGGTATTGTAGATGGATTCTAAATTAGTGTGTGTGTGTGTGTGTGTGTGTGTGTGTGAGAGAGAGAGAGAGAGAGAGAGAGAAAGAGGGAGAGTGGAGTGTGTGTGTTTATGTGTGAGAGAGAGTGTGAGTGAAGGAGAGTGTGTGAATGTGTGTGTATGTGTGTGAGAGAAAGAGTGTGAGAGAGGGAGAGTGCGTGTGTTTATATGTGAGAGTGTGTGTGTATGTGAGAGAGTGTGTGTGTGAGAGAGTATGTGAGTGTGTGTGTGTATGTGTGTGTGTGACTATGTGGGAGGGTGCTTTTAAAGTCCCACAACTCATTAAAGCTACATAGTCAACCAATACATTTCTTTTAGTGCAAGTCCAAAAGCATATAAGAAACATATGGGTTGGGTCTGTAAGTCCGGGGGAATGCTCCCGCAAGCCTCAAGTGAAAGATGTGTCCCCACACCTCAAGACCACACCTTGGCCTTCAGAACTCATAGTTGTTAAATGAAGACCCTAGGACTCAGCTTTGACACCCCGTGGCTCAGATACTCAGATACTGACCAGTTCCCAAGATGAGTCTAGAAGGAGGAGTTGGAAGCATCCGCGGAATTGAGACTAAGCAGTAGCTAACACGCTGGGAGAGCCACAAAAGTTTACACAAGCCAATGCAGACCATGACAAACGGGCCACTTATCTGTCAGTGCTTGCTCATTTGCTAATAATGGGGCGACTTCAATTTGACACTGGTCTGTCACGTTGCTATGCACCCACACGTGCGGTGGGTCCTTTAAACGATGTTACACTGCTGTGTATTTGAATTGCCCTGAGAGATGGTAGTCATTGGAAAGAGAACTTCGTTTTGCCCTGGAGAGATCTCCTCTGTAGAAGGGCATTTAGTTTGTCTGGAGACCTTGGGAGCAACTGAGATCGAGTTATCATACCTCTAAAACATGGACCATGACTATTAGGCTGCTTTGTGTCTCTGGAGGTCCACAGGGGTCTCCCTGTTATAGCATCGGGTCGATTTGTTTTTCTTCTGTTTTTGACCCATGTAATCAGCCAAGGCAATGAAAAATATCTCCATGAACTTGACAAATCTGGTGTGGGTGGCTGGGGGATAAGAAAGTCTTACTCCAAATTACCGATAAGCATCAGAGAGCTACAGATCTCTTTTAAACTATGGCCTCTGACCATGACTATGAGAAAGGAACAATCTTATTTATTAACAGCCCTCCCAACTGCACTGAAAAGCATTCCCACCATCACTTAAGGCTTGTCGGTGATGAGCTATAGAAATCAAAAGTAACAGAAAGGTCTTTGCCCTCTTAAAAGCAATAAGCCAAACACAACACTGGCATACGTGGATAGAGTAGCTATGTAGGGATAGACAGAAAAACTTAAATGTATTTTTTAAGATTTTATTTATTTATTTGACAGACAGAGATCACAAGTAGGCAGAGAGGCAGGAAGAGAAAGATGGGGAAGCAGGCTATCCACTGAGCAGAGAGCCCGATGCGGGGCTCGATCCCAGGACCCTGAGACCATGACCTGAGCCGAAGGCAGAGGCTTAACCCACTGAGACACCCAGGCGCCCCAAAACACTTAAATATTAACCACATTCAATAAACTAGGTACACAGTAAGAAGATAAAACAGTTAACGTATAGAAAACATTTTACTTTTCCTATTACCATGGCCAAATCTCATGATCCCCAGGAATATAATTCAATTGGTGATTGACTCCCATAGCCCCCCTGCTCCGTTCCCACTTAGGAGTGGGTTAGTTTTTTGAGGTTGGCATAGAAGCACTGAGAGACGAGTAAATGTCTTGAAATGGAGGGGACAACTTTCACTAAGAGATACCAAACTTTGCTCGGGAGCCGGGTGAATTTTACTGGTGCAGCTGGACCCCTAAAAATGGAGACCTCTTAGCTGTCTCGAATCACCCATAGTCATCACATTTAGCCTTGCAATAAAGCAATCTTACAATTTACGAGGTTGAATGTTTGATGTTGTTTGTTGGTTTATGGCAGAGATTTTATGATAATATCACTGACTTTAACGACTATGGCTGCTAATATCACGACTACGCCATTAGCAAGAGCTTTTGTATGTTGAGTGCTTTACTGTGCTTTATGTAAACGTCTCTATCCCTCTAGCCACCTTGTGAAACAGGCACAATTATAATCTCTATCCAACTGGTACAGAGGCTCAGAGAGGTTAGGTAATTTTCCCAGAATCATCCAGGGGTAGAGTTGAGACTGGGCCAGAGTTTTTGACATCAAAACCCTAATGCTTAACAACAACTCTATCACAATGTATACTTCCATTTCTTGTCCACTCTCTTGTCTTCAAGTCCATAAGAAATCTAATTAAGAACGCAGATGTAGCTGGGATAGATCCTGCCTTCTCGTCCTGTTTTGACTCTGTCCTCTCTGAACCAAAGAGAGTTCAAATGCTAACCAAGAAGACTGCACTGCTTATTAGAAAAAGAAAAAAGAAATACACTGTTGCATTTCCCTATGGGAAAGAGAGAGGACTGTCTACACTAAGGACCTGTTTACTTTTTTAATTCGCAAAGTATGATGAGACACTTTCTGATGTGTTTCAAGACCCAGAATGGAAATTTACACCATTCCATTCTTGTAATGGAAATGTGTTCTCTATTTAGCAACTTCAAAATGAAACACATTATTAATGCAATATGGACCAGAAGTGTGGCCAAGCACTCAACTGAAAGAAAAAAACCAAAATGAAAACAATGACCCAGATGACCAAATTTGACTAAAATTGGTTAAAGCATAAACTGGCAAAACCAAGAAAAACTTCTAACCTCCTTCCCCAAATTAAATACACATATGTAGCTGGTTAAAGATTGAGCTTTCTAAATTTTAAGAAAACTATCATTTGCTTGTGTACTGGTGATCGACACTGGAGTCATGCTCACATATAATCTAGACAACTAACAGGTCCAAAATTCTACAGATACACCTACTCTACAAGTATTTCCATTTTGTCTCCAAAACCTATCATCTGTTTTGTACAAAATGAAAAATTAAATGCTCCTACCTGGATCTTTTTCCCAGAGTGAGAGTCAGAAAGAGGTTCTTGTGTTTTGCTGGCTTTCGAAGTCCAAGGACTGACTCCATCATCTACCCCAGTTATAGCCACTAATCCCTGCAAGATTCTGCTCTCGTATGTACGCATTACATATGTAGGTATATGTATTATGTATGTATGTACTTATTCCATTTTCCCTCCGTTTTCCACTTCGGTTATCCTTTCCTGACAATAGGCAGCCATTTTTTTTAAGATTTTATTTATTTATTTGTCAGAGAGAGCGAGAGAGCAAGCACAGGCAGGCAGAGAGGCAGGCAGAAGCAGAGGGAGAAGCAGGCTCCCTGCTGAGCAAGGAGCCCGATGTGGGACTCGATCCCAGGACGCTGGGATCATGACCTGAGCCAAAGGCAGCCGCTTAACCGACTTAGCCACCCAGGCGTCCCTTTAGGCAGCCATTCTAATGCATTGGAGAGGTATCACTTTGTTTTTGTAAAATGCAGAATCTCACTTTCTGTGCATGTAGTTTTCAATTTATGTAAATGGCTGTGTTCTGTAGACCTTATTTGGGTTCTGATTTCTCACTTTACATGAGTAGCAATACTCACACATGTATTTGTGTGTGTGTGTGTGTGTGTGTAGTTATCCAGAGCTTAGAAATCGCTAAGTAAGACTTTTTCTTCTGTATCCTTTTCCTAATTAATTTCACCTGTTCTTTTGCGGAGTGGACACATCAACTGCAAATTATTGAAAGGGAAGTGTGGCCAGACCCAAACATGGCTTTTCTTTTGAAAAATGTGGTGCCACCTTTCATGGAGGTATGTGCATCTTCTCAAAATTGACCCTCTTTATTCCTTCAAGATAGGGTCTGTGTGGACCAACCGATATTCACACTTCGAGATCTCTCTGCTCGTCCTCTAGTCTTAATAAACTTCAGGGCAAAGTATGGGTCGCTTATAATTGTGGTGTCTGTGTTGTGAACATCCATGCATGCACGGCTGTCTGATTGCCCAAGCTTGTCCCAGCCTGTAGAAAAGAGCAGCACTGAATCAGTCACTAACGGGTGATTCACAAATGAAGTATCCTTGGTCAGGCTGAACTGATGAAAATCAATATATACTTTGGATGTGCTGGGAAATCTGATTTCTAGTCCTAGCTCAACTAAAAACTCACTGGGGGACTCTGAACAAATCCTCTCTGAGCGTTCCTCTCTACAATGAGGAAAACTGGGCCAGGTAAATTCCAGAGTCCCTGGCTGGGCTGTGTTTCTGGGTTACTAAGATTTGCAGCTGTGGCTCAATGTATCTTCTATTTCTCCTCCTCCCTCTCTATCCCCCAGTTATACTAGGAAAAACTGGTAACAACAATAGATGCGGCTGCTTTTTCTTTTTTCCAGGAGAGTTGGATGATGAGAAACCCAGGAGCAGGAACAGGTAACAATAGGTACTTTGAGAAGCAGCTCCAGAAACCTAGAGGCAGCCATGAGCGGAGGGTAGACTCGCCTTAGAGAAAGCTATTGTGGATTGTTCCCCAGAACTAAGAAACAAAAGTGTGTACTGTTCGACATAATAAAAATGGTCCCTGGAACAGAAACTTGAATCCACTAGGCAGGGCTAATGATTTTTCAAAATATTATGTTTGAACAGCCCTTTCTGTGGAAAAACCTTGAAAATGCTATCTCTGTGTCTGTGCCCAAGGCGGACCTGTTCCACTGAATGAATGTGCCTGATGTCTGTTGCACACATATCCAGAAAAGGCTCAAATGGCCCAAGTCAGATGCAAAGTGACATATTTCAAGACTGTTATTCAATGTGGACCTGGATTTTCTCCGTGGATATTACAACATCCTCAGCTTCATTCTCAAATGCCTGCTGGGACTGAAGGGGGTTGGGAGATCACTGATCCAAGTCCGAGACTGGCTTTGAGTCAGGAAATGAACTTGAAATGCGTCATCATCCGGGCTGGAGAAGGCCTGCTGAACAGCAGAATTTAGCATTGCCCCAGTACAACCTTAGCAGGACCCTTTCCAAGAACATAAACTTTGCCTTTTCCAATGACATCTCCAGACCCCTGCAGGCCTCCAGCGCTTCGCTAAGCTCCCACCCCACTGCCCAGTGTTCTGAATTCCTGTGAACCTCTTATGTTATGCACAGTCTCCTGCGTGGTGTCTTGTTGCTATCTGGTACCAAGCCATGGGCGATTGGAAGGTAGGTCTCAGACCAGGTCAAGTTCTGGCTGTGGCAATGGCTACACACATATCCTTGGGAAAGATACAATCCAAGATCCTGATTTGGTGGGAGAGATCCCCATGGCCCAAAGAGGTTCAACAATGCGCTCGTGCTTATATGCTTATACAGGTAATCAGCAGCAGGAAGGATTAGGGAGGAAGTCCTTCCTCTAACCCCCTACCCGGGTGGTCTTTGGACCTGCTTGTGTGTGTATGCAAGTCTTTTCCTGGCGGTGTTCAATTACAAGTTGCCAAGAAACAGTTAACAAAAGGCACCCTGGTATAATGTGATGCTAAGAGCGGTGTCTGAAATAAGGCAGATCAGGGCTTGAATCCCGGGTAGAATATTGTAAGGTATGTGACCTTCAGCAAATAAATGAAGCTCTTTGTTCTGTAATGTGTTTCGTCTGAGAGCAATACAGCCACCGCAGTTTCCTTTTGAACAGCGTGTTAGCACGGACTCTTGTTTTGATCCTTTTAAACTGTTTTTGTTTTTAAGCTGAAGGTGCATTTCTTGTAAGTGGCACATAGTTGGATCTCGCTTTTTAAATCCAGTCTGACGATGTCTGCCCCTCAATAGAGTGTTAGATGATTTACAGTTAATGTCCTTATTGATAGGCTCGGATTTGAGTCTGTCATCCTCTTTGTTCTCTGTCCTGTCTGTTCTTTGTTCCCTTTTTCCTCCTTTTCTGCCTTTCTCTTTTGATTGATTACTTTTTTATGGTTCATTTCTATCTCCTTTTTGGGGGGGCTTATTAACTCTTTGTTTTGTTATTTTAATGGTTGTTTCAGATTTCTGGTTTATATCATTGATTTACCACGGTCTGCCTTCTAGAATATTATACTATTTTACCTATATTCAGAAAAATCTTACCACGGTCTCCCTCCATTTGTCCTCTTCTGGCCTTTTTGTTATTGGTGCTGTGCATTTTACTTTTAGGGATGTTTTAAACCCCTCAACACATTGTTGTTAGTTTCGCTTAAACAGCCAATTATCTTGAACACATCTCCTTCTTTCTTCCCACGTAGCTACCATTTCCGGTCACTTCATTCTTTTGCATAGATTCAGATTTCCATCTGGCATGCTTTTCCTTCCGCCTGCAGGAGGCCCCTTAACACTTCTCACAGTGAGGGGCTCCTGGTGATGAATCATTTCGGGTTTTGAATGTCTGAGAGTGTCTTCATTTGTCTTCTTTTTTCAAAGATATTTTTGCCAGGTGTAGGAGTCTGGGTGCACAGACTTTTTTTTTCTTTCAATACTTTGAAGATATTGTCACACAATTTCTTTTTTTGTTTTGTTTCCCAGGACAAATCCGCTGTCATCTTTACCTTTGTTACTCTGTATATAACAGTTCCTTTTTCTCTGGCTGTTTTTAAGATGTTTCTCACCATCATGGCTCTTAGGCAATTTGGTCATAATGTGCCTTGATGTCGTTTTTCTTCATTTTTCTGGTGCTTGGAGTTCAGTGAATTTTTTTGTACCTGTGAATTTATACTTTTCATCAAATTTGGCATGTTTTCAGCCAATTTTTCTTTCTTGAAGTGTCAAGTTTTCTGCCACTCATACCTCTCCCCTCTTTTTGTGATTCCAAACATGTATATTAGACCAATTAAACTGCCCCATAGCTCTGTTTCTTTCTTTTTTTTTCTTGTTTTTATTCTTCGTGTTTCCTTTTGGATAGTTTTTATTGCTATGCCTTTAATTCCCTCATCTTTCTTCTGCAACGTACCATCTTGCTAATCCCATCCCGTGTGATTTTCATTTCACACATTGGTGTTTTTAATCTCTTGGCGTTTCATGTGGCTCTTTGAAAACTATCATCTGTGTCCCTACTTAACATTTTGAGCATATCCACTTCAGTTATAAAAATGTTCTAATGTCCTTCTCTGCTAATTCTAACATTTGAGTCACTTCTAGGTTGCTTTCGCTGGATTCTTTTGCCTCATTGATGGCTCATGTTTCCTGCCTCTTGGCATGCTTGTTATACTTTGATTTGATGCCAGACATTGTGATTTCACCTTGATGGCTGCTAGATAGTTCATGTTTCTATAAATATTCCTGGGCCTTGTTCTGTGATGCAGTTAACTCACTTGGAAATATTTTTATCCTTTCAGGTCTTGTTTAATGATTTGTTAGGTGGTTCTGGATCAGTGTTCAGTTTAGGGTTACTTCTTTCCCACTACTGAGGAATGACCCTTCTGTGTACTCTGCCCAGTGCTCATGAATTATGAGTTTTTCCAGTCTGGGTGGTGGGGATAGGTACTATTTCCAGCCCTGCGTGAGCAGCAAACAGTTTCTTCTAATTTTTTTCAGATGGCTCTTTCCCAGCCTTGGTTATTTTCCTCACGCACATATATCAATAACTACTCTGCCGTATACGAGAGGGAGTACTCTGCAGATCTCCAGGCTTCTCTGAGCAGCTCTGTTCTTTCTGGTCATCTGGCCGATGACCTTTGGTTGCATTACTCTCCCCAGAATTAGAGCTGCATCTGTTTAAACCGAGGGAGTCCACTGTCTTTGCCTCGGTTCTGCCTCTCTACGCCGTAGCTCAAGATGTATGTTAAGATAGTAAGTTGGGACAATCATAAGGTTCCCCTTACTTGTTCTCCATCTCTGTTATCTATCCCCATCCTTCCTTGACTAATATCCAGTGTCCTGGAAACTGTGTCTCCAGGTATTTTATCTGTTTTGTTTCTGGGGTTGTTTTAAGTGGGAAGGTCAATCCCATGCTTGCTATTCTACCTTGGCTGGAAACCAGAGTCCCACATGAATTTCTCTGAACATCAGATTCTCCTCTGTAAAATGGAAAGAATAGTGGTTCCTGTGGCACTATTTGTGAAGATGAAGTGAGATAATCCATGTGAAACTTTCTCATAGTAGCTGAATATTATCTCTCCTTATCCTTTCTCACATGCTAGCTTACTTCTCTCCCTGATTTGTACGAGGGGACTGGTCCTTTTCATGGCTCTTAAGACCTGTAGGGGCTGTTCAAGCCAGGTCTGTAAAGAGTGTAAATAGTCAGTCCTTTTGAATGTATTCCAAAAACTTGCTTGGAAAAAGAAAAAGTAGAGAATTGCACCTGATCTGTCTTAAGTAAAAACAACTGAGCTCTATCCTGACTTCCAAGTAATTTGTTGCTAGATATTTCTCTTCAAGAGCTTGAAAAAAGAGAGAGAGAGAGAGAGAGAGAGAACCATGCAGAGAGAGACAGAGACAGAGAGGCACAGAAAGAGAGAGAGAAAAGACAATATTCATCATTCTAACACAGACAGGTCTTTCAAGGGCTATATGTTTTTTCAAATTTGGTATTCACTGTGCTTCAGGACAACTAGTATTTACTTTCATAGCTTAGTTAAGTCTATGGATAATTTATACAGTTCTCTATGCTTTCTCCAGGAAGCAACATACTTTCGAGGGAGGAAGTCCCACACCCTCTTAAAAAACTGGATAGAAAGATTGAAAGAGTCTCACATGGAAAAGGAGGGCAGACGCCCAAAGATGGCACAGGCCAAGGAGTGAGTCACAGTGAGCAAGCAGCGTCCAAATATACTACAGAGCATAACTTGACCTTTAAAGAAGGAAAAATCATTCCAAAGATTGAGTCAATTTATAATTTGTATCTTCCCCGTGCAGGATTTAGAGTACTGCCTTGATTGCCCCTGATGAACAGCAGTCCACTCATGCAATTATTTATTCAATTAGCAAATATCTATTCAGCATTTCATATATGCATAGATAGCACAGCGCCACAGTCAGTGATGAATACAGTATGGTGTCTCTCCTTCGGCAGCTTCTATTGTCAAACTGCTGCCAAAGGTTAAGTGACCCTAACTACTGTCCTCAACTTTAATAGAACCACTATTAATCCACTGTGGGAATGGGGAGGGCGGCAAGTTAACCTTTTAAAATTATGGTTCAGGGCTGCCTGGGTGGCTCACTCGGTGAAGCGTCGGCCTTGGGCTCAGGTCATGATCTCAGTGTCCTGGGATCCAGGGATCCCTGCTCAGGGAGGGGTCAGCTTTTCCCTCTCCGTCTGCCCCTCCCCCACCGCTGCTCATGCTCTCTCTCCCCCATTCTCTCTCAGATAAATAAAATCTTTTAAAAAATAAAACTGTGGTTCCTTTTAGTCCTGACCCTATGGCTTCAATCAATCATACCCACTCATACATCATACGCTCACAAACCAATAAAGTTAAGGCCCATTTTCAGCATCCACAGATGAACCACCATGCTGCTCTCTGGATTGACCTGCCATTCCGTTCCTATGGCACCGTTACTGACTCATGACTTTGTTTCCCATTTTTGATGCCGTTCCTGGTCTTGGGACTTGTCAACTTCAACTAAGCACTGTGTATCACGCTTGATTCTCTGAGGACTTTCTGGCTTACCTCTCTGAAGCTTTTATTTCAGGATAGTTCAGGTAAGGCAACTTGATCTAGCTCTGGTACTCACGACTCACATTCTGGCGAGGCTATTCCTGGTTCCTGGGAAATGGAAATAGGGCATTTCAGAATTCAGACATCAGGCAATAAAGAGCCTGCTCAGGAAGTACTTCAAAATTTATTTGTTCCTTTGACATGTATATATTAAGCAGCTGATTTGTGCCAGGAACTCTGCTCTGATAAAGCTATAGTCCGGCGAGAGAGAGCAACATTAATTTTTAAAAAGCACAAACAAATGTAACCTGACAATGGTGACAAGAACCATGAAAAGAAATAGGTCAATGCTCGACGGAGGAAGATTGGCTGGTGGTGGTGGAAGATGGTTACTTTAAATAGGTTATTTAGGAAACTGCTCTCTAAAGAATTGTCACTTAGGGGCGCCTGGGTGACGCAGTCGGTTAAGCGTCCGACTCTTTGTTTTGGCTCAGGTCATGATCTCGGGGTCGTGAGATTGAGCCCTGCACTGGGCTCCGTGCTCTGTGCTCAGCAGGGAGTCGGCTTGAGATTCTTTCTCTCTCTTTCCCTCTGCCCCTCCCCTTGCCCCCGTGTTCACGCGCTTTCACTCTCATAAATAAATAAATCTTTAAAAAAATGAAAAATTGTCACTTAAACAGATCTGTGAGATAGGTGAGAGCCAGTCATGCAAAGATTTATGTGGAGGAAGAGCACTCTAAAGTCCTAAAGGACAACACAGGCAGCAACCTCTTCGACCTCAGCTCTAGCAACTTCTTACTAGACACGTCTCTGGAAGCAAAGGAAACAAAAGCAAAAATGAACTACTGGGACGTCATCAAGATAACTAGCTTCTGCCCAACAAAGGAAACCATCAGCAAAACTAACACACAGCCTATGGAACGGGAGAAGATATTTGCAAGTGGCATATCTGATAAAGGGTTAATATCCAGAATCTATAAAGAGCTTATAAAACTCCACACCCCCCAAACAAATAATCTAGTTAAGAAATGGGCAGAAGACATGGATAGACATTTTTCTGAAGAAGACATCCAGATGGCCAACAGACACATGAAAAGATTCTCAACATCACTCGGCATCAGGAAAATACAAATCAAAACTACACTGAGATACCACCTCCCACCTGTCAGAATGGCTCAAAGAAACACAGGGAACAACAGATGTTGGTGAAGATGGGAAGAAAGGGGAGCTCTCCTACACTGTTGGTGGGAATGCAAGCTGGTGCAGCCACTCTGGTGGGAATGCAAGCTGGTGCAGCCACTCTGGAAAACAATATAGAAGTTCCTCAAAAAGTTGAAAATAGGACTATGCTGGGACCCAGGAGTTGCACTACTAGGTATTTACCCAAAAGATACAAAAATACTGATTCATAGGGGACACATGCATCCAATGCTTACAGCAGCATCTTCAACAATAGCCAAATTATAGAAAGAGTCCAAATATCCATCCACTGATGAATGGATAAAGAAGAGGTGGTACACACACACACATCACACATGCACAATGGACTATTACTCAGCCATCAAAAAAATGAAATCTTGCCATTTGCAACGATGTGGATGGAGCTGGAGAGTACTATGCTTAGCAAAATAAGTCTATCAGAGCAAGACAAATACCATATGATTTTGCTCTTATGTGGAATTTAAGAAAAAAAGAGCAGATGGACATGGGGAAAAAAGAGACATAGGCAAACCAAAAAAACAGACTCTTAACTATAGAGAACAAACTGAGGGTTGCTGGAGGGGAGGTGGGGAGGGTGGGGGGTGAGGACGGGCTAAATGGGTGATGGAGCATTAAGGAGGACACTTGTTGGGATGAGCACTGGGTGTTGTATGTAAGTGATGAATCACTCAATTCTACTCCTGAAACCAATATTGCACTGTATGTTAACTAACTAGAATTTAAATCAAAACTTGAAACAAAACCAAAACCAAAAACAGCATTCTAGCCTGAGGAACAGCAAATGCAAAAAGTTCTAAGGTAGTGAGAAGAACAGAATGGAGCCCATCGGGTCTAGAGAATTGGAAGCAAGAGAACAGTAGCATGAGTTAAGATGGGAGTCATGGGCAGGAGCTCGATCTTTGGTTTGATTTCATGACTGTACGATATTGGAAGCTTCCATGTTCTGTATTGCTGGAATTCAACTCCCTAGCAGGAGCTTCAGATCAACATCAGGAAGTTCTAGGATTATTCTACAGATGAATTTATGTGTCTCTTTTAATGAGTCACTTCTCTTTCTTCCCCCCTACGTTTTTCTCATTGGAAAATGAGAGCATTGGATTAGACTTTCTTTAAGGCCCCTCTAAATTTTAATGTTCTATGATCCATAAAAATAACTTTCAAAATTCTGACAAAAAGCTCTGATTTATGGGCTAGTTTCAGCTGCTGCTTCAAACCTTGTGACTTATTTCTGGGAATATAAATCTTAGTGGATCTATTCTTATGTAGATTTATATTCTAATGAGTTTTCTCAAAGTTAATTTCAACATATTTTAATTATCTCTGCACTAAGGGATAAGACATAATATTTTTTTATCCTCAACTACCTTCAAAATGGGGCTTAAGAAAGATTATCATTTTTAGGAATTTTGAAATTGTAGCACTGTGTATATAGATGAATTATTGGAGATGTTTGCATAACAAAATTTTATAAATAATGGCTTTATTGAGAAGTAAGTCACATATCATATAATTCACCTATTTTAAGCATACCATCCAAAGGATTTTAGTATATTCAAGAATTGTGATACCAGCACCCCAGTAAAATTTAGAGCGTTTTCATCACCACCACTCCAGAAACCTCATACCCATTTGCATAAATCACAGTTTTTTAAAGCCCACCGAGATCTTTAACTTTTAGAAAGTGTCATGAACTAACATTCACAAGGGTGATCTATTCTCTTGGATCTCTGCAACAGCCAATTTTAGAGGATTTGTTTAGTCTCATTTCGCTATGAGCTACGGTATATAAGTTTAGAATGTAACAACACTAGCAGCACAAAATAAAATAGATTTATCTTGGAAATGGTAAAATCTTTAGCTCTCCGCCTATGCTGGCTACTAAGATGTGTTACTTTGGTAGATGGCAAAAATCTACGTAGCCTATGATTTGACATCACTTGCTGAAGACTGTTTCATTTGTTTGGAGACATTTAGGGAAATTAATAGTCTTAGTTTTACAATATCAATAAAACACGGACTTCTCTTACTTTTTACAGGGGTTTTTGTATTATAGAGAGGTCTTATTTTGCTATTGGCCTCTGGTCTACCCAGAGTGACAGTGTGGCCATCTTGGGTGAGGGGACAACTTAATTCTAAATTTTGAAAAGTTAGGTCTCAAGTTTCTCCTGCTGTCAGCATTTTATCCATATTGCATATTGTGCTTTGCCTTGGTATCCAGGGCTCTTAAATATTTTTGAAACTCTTTCAAGAACATTCATGATAAAGGAAATTAAAAGAGCACAGTTAGAATATTCTAAAAAAGCATGACAATGTTAAGGGTTTGAGCTCCAGCCAGTGGTCCGTCAGCTAATTACAGTTTTGTCTGCCTAAGCACCCAAATCAGAGTTCCCCCCCTTTGGGTTCTGTTATTTCTACTGGTAAAACTATGAATAAATAAACTGAATGGACAGAGAATTATACACTACTCGGGTTATTTACAAGTTTTAATAAAAAAATTTTTTAATTGAAAATTAAAAAATTAAAAATTTTTAATTAAAAAATTTTTTTGAGTGTAGTTGACACACAATGTTACATCAGTTTCAGGTGTACAACACAGCGATCGACAAATCTATGCATTATGCTCTGCTCAACACAAGTGTAGTTGCCATCAGTCACCATACAACACGATTAAAATGTCATTGGCTATATTTCCTATGCTGTAACATTCATCCCTGTGACTTATTCATTCCATAGCTGGAAGCCCGCATCTTCCACTCCCCTTCACCCATTGCGCCCATCCCCGCCCCCTCCCTTCTGGCAACCATCAGTTTGTTCTCTGTATTGACAAGTCTGATTCTGCTTTTTTTGTTTGTTTGTCTTGTTTTTTATTTTATTTTATTTTATTTTTATTTTTTTAATTTTTATTTTTTATAAACAAATTTTTATCCCCAGAGGTATATGTCTGTGAATCGCCAGGTTTACACACTTCACAGCACTAACCATAGCACATACCCTCCCCAATGTCCATTACCCCACCCACCTTTCCCGACCCCCTCCCCGCAGCAACCCTCAGTTTGTTTTGTGAGATTAAGAGTCACTTATGGTTTGTCTCCCTCCCGATCCCATGTTTCTTTTCTTCTTTTTCTGCCCCCCTAGTCCCCCATGTTGCATCTCCACTTCCTCATATCAGGGATATCATATGATAGTTGTCTTTCTCTGATTGACTTACTTCACTAAGAATGATACCCTCTAGTTCCATCCACGTCGTTGCAAATGGCAAGATTTCATTTCTTTTGATGGCTGCATAGTATTCCATCGTGTATATGTACCACATCTTCTTTATCCATTCATCTGTTGATGGACATCTAGGCTCTTTCCATAGTTTGGCTATTGTAGACATTGCTGCTATAAACATTCGGGTGCACGTGCCCCTTCGGATCACTACATTTGTATCTTTAGGGTAAATACCCAGTAGTGCAATTGCTGGGTCATAGGGTAGTTCTATTTTCAACTTTT
>PISX010027902.1:0-22268 GCA_004024625.1 Mellivora capensis
TAGATTCAACACCATGTTGTTGACTCACTGGTTTTAGTCTTGAGTCTCGGTTTCATTTAGGAATTGTAATCATAACCATTTTCAGGACGCTCCCTCACTGAACATGTACTTATTCACTGCCATCTTTGAGTTCTCAGAGGAATGTCCTTTTTTAGAAGTTTAATAGAGAAAACAGTGAAAGCATCATGGAAGCTACCTTAATTCATGAGAAGATGCACTTTGCTATTTGCAAGTAATAGATGGCACATTTAATAAACTGTAACTGAAGCCCAGAAGAATTAATCTAATCATGACATTTTACAAAGTAAAACGGTATTAAAATTTTTTATTTCCTGCAGAACTTTATGATTTATGGCATATCCTTATTCCCCCAACAGTTCAGGAAAGGGGTTGTTACATTTTCTTTTTTGCTGAATGAGTTTAGGTGGCACACTTCTTAAAGAAAACCCTGTCAAGCTTTAACTTATTTATACTGTTTAACTGCAGGCTGCAGAAGAAAATCGGTATAGAGATTGTCAAGGGTTTCTATAGCAATAGAGGGCAAAAATATAAAACATAAAACTCATTTTTTTTCCCTTTGATGGTATTGAATTGCTCCACCAAATAGTATTGTGTTTTTTTTCCTATTTGCTGCTGTTCATTGTGGGTCTATTTTAAGAGATGTGTCTTATTGTTATTGTTTTTACAGGCAGCCCCTAATCACCAAAGGAGAACAAGTCAGCTTGCTCCTGGAATTCAATCGCCACCTCTCCCCACAGATTATCTAGTTGAGATTAACAAGGTTTTACTTTCCATGGATGATGCTGAATTATCACTCAGTGCTCCCGAGCTAAGCACTGTTGCCTATGAAGACTTCTCTTTTCAGGAAGACTCTCTGAAGGTAAATCTCCAGGCACCTCATTTGAGTAGCTGCTGTTTGTTTTTTTTTTTAAAGATTTTATTTATTTATCTGACAGACAGAGATCACAAGCATGCAGAGAGGCAGGCAGAGAGAGAGAGAGGGGGAAGCAGGCTCCCTGCTGAGCAGAGACCCTGATGCGGGGCTTGATCCCAGGACCCTGAGATCATGACTTGAGCCGAAGGCAGGGGCTTAACCCACTGAGCCACCCAGGTGCCCTTTAGTAGCTACTGTTAATGCAGAATAAAGCAAGGAATCTGTCCTTGTGACTTTGTAGATGGCCTATAATTTTAAAAATCTGTACTAAGGAATTAATAATGGATACAAATAATAAACCAACCTCATTTCACCAAGGAAATATTATCAAATTTTGAACTTTTTAAGAGTAGGCATGGATTTTTAAGTATACACAGTTGTTCATTCTTGTCAACGTCAAAAACTTCTTTAATCAAACACATGCATGATCCATGTTCCTTTCTTATAAACCTCATTGTGAGTTTAATATAAAGTATCAGCATTTATGTTGTCATCTATAACGAGTTAAGATGGGCCAGTGTTTGGGATATGGAATAGCGTGTTGCTTACACATTAGTAGAGATCTGGAAGTTTGTAGTTATTCACAAGACTAGTAAATACTATCAAGGCTTTTTCATATAATTTGCACTTATGTATAAATTTGCAATAAATTGCTATAGATCTGATGTTTGCTAGCTTATTTCTGTCATTTAAGTTAGCATTACTACATATTTGAAAATATAAATCATTCCAACTTCACTTTATTATTTTTACAGAATACTCTTGAGGCTTTTTGTATGTCCTCTACAAATACTGCTTTGAGCAACTGTGAAGATTTCCTTTTCTGCCGTTAGGGTATTAGGTAGCATTTCTCATACTTTGGCCGATACAGGGTATTTTTTTTTTTTTTAAGTTTTCAGTTTTGATGAGCAACAATTATTATGTCTCATTAGATTTAAAATAAATGTTATGCAAGATAAAGTTTTGGTCTTCTGTGATTTCATTCTTCTTATCTCTTTGCTGGATTTTGTTAATGTGTGATACTGCATTTGTAGAATATCAAAGATCAACTGGACAAACTCGGGGAGCAGATTGCAGTTATTCATGAAAAGCAGCCAGATGTTATCCTCGAAGCTTCTGGACCTGAAGCCATTCAGATCCGGGATACACTAACTCAGCTGAATGCAAAATGGGACAGAATTAACAGAATGTACAATGATCGTAAAGGGTATGTGTAAATTAAATTAATACTTACTTTTCTTAAAAAGGCCTGGGGCCCCTGGGCAGCTCAGTGGGTTAAAGCCTCTGCCTTCGGCTCAGGTCATGATCTCGGGGTCCTGGGATCAAGCCCCGAGTCCGGCTCTCTGCTCAGCAGGGAGCCTACTTCCCTTCCTTTCTCTCTGCCTGGCTCTTTGCCTACTTGTGGTCTCTGTCTGTCAAATGAATAAATAAAATCTTTAAAAAAAAGCCTATAAGTTCATGGTCCATGACAAAGGTCATATGTACACTAAGATTAATGAGAATAAATTTCACATCCTTGTCCTAGGCCTCGTTTAATAAATTGTGATGAGTGTGGTTCCTTAAAGAAAGAGTTATCGCATCACATATAGATGATCTTTTGCAACATATCTTAATAATTAAAAGAAGCACTTGTAATCTTTAGGATCTAAATAGTGTTCATTTTCTTTTAAAACTTAAAAAAGATTTTCATTAATGCTCACTCTCTCCACATGCTTGATGATTAATGCAAGTGAGGAACAGGGATAGCTACAGATAATTTGAATCCACGTATAACCCCAAATCCTTTTTCTTATAATTTTCTGTCTAAAATTTTTGAGCCTTCTTCTTTCTCGATTTTGACCAGACTTATTAGTAAGTAGAAATAAGAATGGGTAAGATTTTTGCCAGTAGCTGTGTATGTGGTGGAAAGGCAGTCCATTTTAAAGTATGATGTAAAAGGAAAGTTACCAGAAAAATGTATTGGAAAACGTTAAAAGAGACATACATACAAAAACTAAGCAGTACGTTCTTGTTTTTTGTTTGTTTTAGCTGCATTTTAAGTGAGTATACAGTCCTTCAACAGATCATTTTTAATGGCCTTTGGGTGTATTGCCTTGTATGGATTTTTAAAATCATTCCTGTACATTTAGACAATATTTTTTACATACATCTTTATGCATAGTTCTGCCTAGTTAGACTTGATTATTAGATGATGACTAATTTGTTAAAACATAGTAATTTTTTTAAAAGATTTTATTTATTTGAGAGAGTGAGCAAGAGAGAAAAAGCCTGGGGAGGGGCAGAGGGAGAGGAAAAAGCAGGCCCCCAGCTGAGCAGGGAACACAACACAGGACTCAATCCCAGGACTCTGGGATCATGACCTGAGGTGAAGGCGGACACCTAACCAATTGAGCCACCCAGGCTTCCCTGTTTTGTGTTTTAGATCCTGCATATAAGTGAAATCATATGTTTATCCTTTCTCTGTCTGACTTATTTCAGTTAACATAGTGCCCTCTAGATTCATCTGTGTTGTTGCATATGTCAAGATCTCATTCTTTTTTGTGGCTGAGTAAAATTCTATTGTGTGTGTGTGTGTGTGTGTGTATCACATCATCTGTGTATCAAATCATGCTGCAGCAAAACATAGGGGTGCATATATCTTTTTAAATTAGTATTTTCATTTCATTTGGGTAAATATCCAGTAGTGGAATTCCTGGATCATATATTATTTCTGTCTCTAAGTTTGGTGGAGTCTCCATACTGTTTTCTATAGTAACTGCCCCAATTCACATTCCCACCAACAGGGCACGAGGGTTCACTTCTCTTCACATTCTTTCCAATGCTTATTATTTCTTGTCTTTTTGATACTAGACATTCTGACTGATATGCGATGATATCTCATGTGGTTTTGATATGCATTTCCCTCACGATTAGTGATGTTGAACAACTTTTCATGTATCTTTTGGCCGTCTGGATGTCTTCTTTGTAAGAATGTCTATTCAGGTTCTCTCCTGTTTAATGGGATTATTTGGTTTTTTTGGATTGAGTTGTATAAATTCTTTACATATTTTGGGTAGTAATCCCTTATGGATAAATCATTTGCAGATATTTTCTCCCATTCAGTAGATTGCTTTTTTGTTTTGTTGATGATTTTCTTCACTGTGCAAAAAAGCTTTTTATTTTGGTGTGGTTCCAGTAGTCTGTTTTAGGTTTTGTTTTTTTTTTTTCCTGCCTTACTTGAGGAGACATATCCATAAATATGAACATTTATGGCCAGTGTTCAAGAGATTACTGCCTGTGTTTCCTTGGGTAGTTTTATGGTTTCAGGTCTCACATTTAAGTCTTGACTATATGTTTGCTTTTACCAGTGGGGAAAAATTTTTTTTTCATGGTTTTCTTACTTTTCTGGTTGTGGCCTTTTCTTTGCACTTAATGAATGGTGGTGTACTCCTTTAATTTTTGTTTGTCTGGGAAACTCTGTCTCTTCTTCAATTCTGAATGACTTTGCCAGGTAGAGTATTGTTTGTAGGTTTCTTCCTTTCAGCACTTAGAATATACCATGCCACTCTTCTGATCTGCAGAGTTTTTGTGGAAAAATCAGCTGATATCCTTGTGGGATTTCCCTTTTACATAATGGCTTGTTTTTTCTTGTTGCTTTTAAGAGTCCCTCTTTATTTTTGTTTTTGCCATTTTAATTATTCTGTGTCTTGGTCTAGACTTCCTTTTGGACTCTGTGCTTCCCAGACCTTGGTGTATGTTTCCTTCCCAATATTAGGAATGTTTTCAGCTATTATTTCTTCAAATAATTTTATACTCCCTTCTCTTTATCTTCTCATTTTGGGATCCCTATAATGTGAGTATTATTATAGTGGATGATGTTTTAGAGTTCCGCTAATCTATTCTCATTTTTGTTATTATTTTTCTTGTTCAGTTTGGTTGCTTTCCATTACCCTGGCTTCCAGATTCCTGAGCCATTCTTCTGTATCCTCTAATTTGTTGATTCCTTCCAGTATATTTTTCATTTTAGTTATTATATTCATTAACTCTGGCTGGTTATTTTTAATATTTTCTGTCTTTTTGTTGAAATTCTGACTGAGTTCAAATATTCTTCTCTCAAGTCTGGTGAGTATCTTTATGGTTTTACTTTGCTCTCTTTATCAGGGCTATTGCTTATCTGTTTTGTTTGGCCTTCCCCTCCCCCCCCCCGCCCCACCCATGATTCTGTCTTGTTCTTTCATTTAGGACATATTCCTCTGTTTCCTCATTTTGTCTGACTCTCTGTGTTTGTTTCGTGTATTAGGTAGGTCACTTATATCTCTTGGTCTTGAAGTAATGGATTTGTGTGGTTTCCTATAAGGCAGTCCTGTACTACTGCATGTGCCCTCCTGTTGTGGCTGAGCCATGATTACTGTGGCACACTGGTGGGTCAGGCTGGCCCTTAGCCCAGCTAGCTACAATGACCTGCTTTGCCTGCTCTGGGCCCACTGGGCAGGGTTTGCTCCTCTGGCTATTAAGAGACCTGGCTTTACCACCTTGGGTTTGTTGGTAGATGGGGCCAGCACTTAGTCTGGCTGTCTACAGTTAGCTGATGCAATGGCTGCAGTTGCAGGTGCAGGGAAGGACAGGACTCACTCTCTGCATAGCCAGCTGAGAGGCCCAGCAGCAGTGGGCACTAAGTATGGGCACTTTGGTATATGGAGTTATCCCCTCTACCCCCAGGTCAGGAGTCACTTTGGAGGGATGCTTGCCCAGGTGAGATGGTTGGGTGGGGCGGGTCTGCAGAGGAATGCCAGGATGGAGCGTGTGGTGCTAGCTAGCCAGCTAAATGGATGAAGAGTATCATAACTGGCTCCCAGAAGCATTTGGCTATCTATGCTGGCCAAAGGTGAGAAAAATGGCATCTGTCAGCACTTTTGTCCCTGGGGAAATTTCCTGCAGATCCCTGCCCCTCTGGTAGTTTTGTGCTTTTCTTGTTTGTTACTGTAGAGTTGGCATGTGGTAGTTTTCTTCTGTAGTCTGTGTGATGCATGTGTGTGGTATAAAATTGATTTTTTTGACCTTTGTAGTATATTGACATCAACTGATAACTTTTTCTCTTTTTAAAAATCTTCCAATTTGTATATTTGCATTTGGCTAATGTGGTAGAACTTTAAGAACATTGTTGATTAGTAGTGCTGATGGCAGAAGTTCTGCCGTTTTCTTGATTATAAAAATTTTACCTTTTAAAAAGGTAACATGGGAATTTTCAAAAATTTAAGCACCAAACTATACTTAACTGTATTTTCATATGTTAGAAATCTTATTTGTCATAGCTTTCATTATTCTGTTTCCTTCGTTAACTTGATTGCATTTGCTAGAGTGTTGTCTTGTTTGTTTTATCCCAGCATTTGTTTGCATTATGTTCTTATTCTTAATTTTTGTTTTTCTTTCCCAACTTTGGTAACCTATTATAATCTTTATTTTTCTCCATCCATGTTTATCCACCTTTCACAAGTAGTGAGAACTTTTTTGTATTCTTTTTTTTTTCCCCCCATAAAACATCAGGACAGTGGCAAACGTCCTGCACTTTCATGGTTTCAGTTCACTTATAATCACATGAGGGTGACCACCAAGTCCGTTTGTCTGTACCAGGTCCTTGTGCCATTTGGCTTTTAAAACTTTTTAAAACTTTTTCAGGAGTAGAATTTAGTGATTCATCACTTACATACAATACCCAGTGCTCATCACAGCAGGTGTCCTTTTTAATGCCCATCACCCATTTAGCCCATTCCCACACCTCCCCTCTGTTCTCTATAGTTAAGAGTCTACTTTATGGTTTGCCTCTCTCTCTCTCTTTTCCTTTCCCTATGTTCATCTCTTTTGTTTCTTAAATTCCACATGTAAAAGTGAAGTCATAGGGTATTTGTCTTTCTCTCAATGACTAATTACACTATATGTTGACTAACTGGAATTTAAATAAAAACTTGAAACCAAAAAAGAGAAGACTAATCTATGGGGGAAAAAAAAACAACTTTTCAGACTTTTGTTGGCCAATAGTAAAAGTATGATAAATACCATGAAAATATAGCAGATCAACTTTTTTGAAAATTCCCTTATGCCTAGTTTGCACTGGTGTATAGTGTTAGTTTTCATATTTTTCCAAATAAGTAATTTTACAACCATCTTAGATAAATAATGGAGCCCCCTTTTCCTGGACAAATTTCTTCCCTTTCTTTGAGCCAGTTATTTCTTCCTTCTCATCTTGGATCCTTGGATCCTTATGTATCTTCTCTCCTAAGAATGTCTTCTCAGGTATTGATCTTCTGTACTTCCTTTGGTGGCTTTCACTGCTATGTGGACAAAGTTCAGACCTCGCATCTTGAACTTGGAAGCTTTTTAACATTGTTTTCCCAGTGGCCTAATTTCTTATACTTTGTATATATTGCTCAAAAAAATTTTTCTTTAATTTCACAAAATCTTGATTAAAATTTTCTTTGTTTTCTTTACCTTCCCAGTTTCTGATTCTTACTCAGAATTCCATTTTCTACAAAGAATAGTTTTCCTTCTTGGTTTCATCAGTTATCCTTTTCCATTTAAATATGTTCAAAATTCAGTTTTAAGACTTCGCCCATCCACCTACCTCTGTATACTTGTCTATCCATCTGTCCATGCACCATCTGTTTGACCAATATTTATTGAGTGCTGACTAATTCAAGGCACGTACAGTTAGGTGTAAGTAGTTATAAAGGATTATAAGGTAGGTGTACTAAGTAGATATAGTAGTCTGTCTCTCAGGGTCCAAGTATGTATAGTAGAAAAATATAGACAGGCATTTACTACACAGTGCATAGTGCTTTGATGGGGACAATACAGAAAACCATGCTAGGCACCTTGAAGGATTTGGGAATCTTCTTGGAGGTTACCCAGGTGAAGAAATAGAGGGAATGCATAAAGTCATAGATAAGAGAGAGAGTATAGTGCAGTTGATGAAATGGAAATGGTCCAGCAGAGTTAGAACTCATAGCAGAAAGGTGAAACCAGAAATGTCTGAAGGGGCTATATTAGAACGACCTTGTGTATCAAGTTAAGTAGAGTTGACCCTTGAACAACATGGGGATAGGATCACTAGCCCCCTCCCCCGCAGTGTAGTTAAAAGTCTGTGTATAACTTTTGGCTCCCCAAAAATTTAATTATTAATGCTTACTGATGACTAGAACCTTAATGATAATATAATTTATTAACATATATTTCATGTGTTGTATGTATAATAGATGGTGTTCATACACTAAAATAAGCTAGAGAAAACAATATTTTACTACGAAAATAATAAGGGAGAGGAAATATATTTGCAGTATTTATAAGAAAAATCCATGCATAAGTATAGGGAGCCATTACAGTATTTTAACAAGGGAATGACAGTTTGCTGATTGTAGAATACATTGGTAGAGGACGAGACTAAGAGCTGGGAGGACCCGTTTGTGCTGGTCGCATGATGATAATTTGGTTAGGACAGTGGCTGTGGAAGTGGAGACTAAAGGAAAATCCGAGAATTAAAGAGTTGAGTCAGTAAAATTTGATTCATGGATGTTGGAGTGAGGAAGGAGGAGGAATAAAAAATGAGCCCCAAGTCTTTGACTTGAGGACCTAAGTAGGTGGTGGTACCATTGCCAGAAACAGTACATCGATGGTGAGATGAGTTTGTGGGCAAGATGGTAAGGCCAGTTGAAATAGTAGAGATAGCAAACTCATATGTTTATAGTACAAATCTAAAGCTAGAATGCAGTAAGGCTGGGACTTCGAGTCTGACTCTCTGGAAGACCACAGTCCTTTGCAATACAGTACTGCCTCCCATGTGAGCTGGCAGGGTTAGAGAGGGGGTGATGGCTTTGTGAGTCCTACCTGAACATGCATCTCCCTCCCTCCTTTAAAAAAAAAAATCTTTCCTATTTAAGCCATAGCTATGCTGCTTAGATTTATTTGAAATTTATGCTCTGTTACAATGATACTCATCTTTACTAAATATAATGTTTATATTCTCTAGGTCTTCAGACCTTTTAGGCAGACTTTTAAGCAACATTTTCTATTGCAACATCTGAAAAATTAGAATTTATGTTTCTAGATTTAGTGATTGAATAATTTTAATGAAAGGTAATTTCATTATTTCATAAAATTCATAATTTTATGAAAGGTAATGAAGATGCCTCTGTATCTTCTCTTAGTGTTTTGTTGGAAGTGCTCTTATTTTTGTTGTGCCCAAGAGAATGTTGCTTTCCTGTGGGTACGCAACAAATATTAACTGAATTTTCAAAATGATTTTCATGGAAGAAGGAAATAGAAACGTTTTTAGGAGTTAGTGATGGCAGGCACTATTTTATTATTTTTTGAAAAGAATGTTATCTTTTTATCATGCAAAATAAAAATTTTATTGTCAAAATCTCAGGGATATCATCTAACACTCTTCTAGCACCGCTACTCTTAAAAAAAAAAAAAAAAAAAGAAAGCACAATGAAATTTGTTAGGATCCAAATCCAAAAAAGATTTTTCATTGTATACTTAGTTAATGTGTTCCAAATGTGCCAAGCAGTGGAGTTTGACATTATCTCATTTCTAAAGGAGTTAGGTTTAAATAAAAGTCTTGATAGCCCTTTGTCTCATTGGCTAATGCTTCCATGCTGTGCTGTGTCCAGATAGAGGGGACACTCCAGATTGGCCACCACACAGAGCATATTAGCCAGCTAGGGCTGCCAGCATAAGATACCACGGTTGTTGTGGCTTAAACAGCAAACAGATTTCTCTTAGTTCTGGAGGCTGGAAGTCCATGGTCAAGATGCTGGCAAGGTTTGTTTGTTTGTTTGTTTTTAAAATTTTTATTTATTTACTTGAAAGAGAGACAGAGCATGAGCAGTGGGGAGGAGGCAGAGGGAGAAGCAGACTCCACGCTGAGCAGGGAACCCGAAGTGGGGCTTGATTCCAGGATCCTGAGATCATGACCTGAGCTGAATGAAGACGCTTAACTTAGTAAGCAACCCAGGTGCCCCAGGCAGGGTTACTTTCTAATGAGGCCTCTCTTCCTGGCTTGCAGATGGTCACCTTCTCCCTGTGTCCTTACACACTGTGGCCTTTCTTCTATGCTATTGCAGAGAGAAAGAGATGTCAATCTCTGATATCTATTTCTCTTCCTATTAGGACACCAGTCTTATGGGATTAGGACCCTACTGTTATGACCTCGTTTAACCTTAATTAGCTCTTTAAAGGCCCCCTTTCCCCAAATATAGTCACGGGGGACTAGGGCTTCAACATATGAATTTTAGGGGGCACAGTGAAGTCCATGACACAGAGATAATGGAGTGTAAGGGAATTTTGAAGTATTTTGGCCTTTTGGGTTTTGTTCTAGCTGGGAATGAAGTATTCTGGAAGTAAAACACCTCACCCCCCAAGGAAATAGGGTAATTAATCATATTTTATATATTTACCATGTTAAGTGTTTAAAGTTGGGTAGGTTAACATGGCTGCAGCTAATTAATCTTGATTTTCCAAGCCGGGGCAGGCTGTCTTTTCAGGTTAAAAACCTGCCTAGTGTCTTTGCGTATGTGTGCATGCATGTTAAGACAGAGAGGGGCGGGATTGCTCTTGCTATGCTGCCTGTTTCTCTAAGAGGAATCATGAACTGTAATCTATGAAAACTGGTTTTACAGAGCAGTGAGCTGTGAATGCACTTGTTTTGGGGCTTTTCATTTAAATGAGATTTGAATTTCCTTTTTAGAAAAATTGCTTCAAGACGGTCCTGGAAATTTTGGAAACCTATTTTGTTTCTTGTCCTCTAGTCATTTTGATAGGGCTATGGAAGAATGGAGACAGTTCCATCGTGACCTTAATGACCTCACACAGTGGGTAACAGAGGCTGAAGAGTTACTGGCTGAAACCTTTGCTCCCGATGGTGGCCTGGACTTGGAGAAAGCCAGGATGCACCAGCAGGTGAGTGTTTTCAAAAGAGGATGGGGTCTCTCAAGAGGTGCCATATTTCTTTAGTGTGCATCATTGAAGACCAATTTTGAAAGTAAGGGGTAAATATGTTACCTTTTCAGGAATACATGGATAGCCTGTAATTTTTGTTCCAGTTCTACTTTTCAAGTTCAGAAGTTAAAGAAACACTAGTATTTAGAGTCTTTATTCAGGACTTTAGACATTTACATTAAACATGCTCTTCAGTGGTTAATGTAAAAAAAAAAAGTTTATTTTTAAGATTTTATGTTTGGAATAACATTTGTTAAATTTTGTATGCAAGATTTTTTTCAAAGACAGAAGGATATTTGCAGACCTCACCTGTTTTCTGTACTTAAACACTAGGCATCTTACTTTTCTTTGTATAATTGATAATTCTCCTGTAAGTAAATTATTCTTGAGCTGTGTCAGGTGAGTCTAATTCAGTTTTGGGAAATATAACACAATAGCTAAATCAGTTCTGTTGATATTGGGTCATTAAAAATAATGATCAAGGGGCGCCTGGGTGGCTCAGTGGGTTAAAGCCTCTGCCTTAGGCTCAGGTCATGATCCCAGCGTTCTGGGATCGAGCTCTGCATGGGGCTCTGCTCAGCAGGGAGCCTGCTTCCTTCTCTCTCTCTGCCTGCCTCTCTGCCTACTTGTGATCTCTATCTGTCAAATAAATAAATAATCTAAAAAAATGATCAAAAACAAGCAAAATTTCAATTTACTATTGTTAAAAATATTTTTTATTAAGTCTTTAAAATATACTTTATGTAGAAAGCTCACAAGGAGTTAGAAAATTCTTTTATTTTTTTCATGAGCATGTTAATTTTCATGAATTTTATTTTTAGAGTTATAGATAAGTGCTTAAATTTGACTTTAAAATGTCCCATTTTAGTTTGTTGCTTAAAAATTTACAGAGTCATGAAACAGTGTCTCAGTCAAATACACATTGAGGTTTACTTACATATGGTGGGACATAGGGTATGTGGGGGGTATATACACATATATGTATTTAGAAATGCTTTCAAGCACATATTTGGAAGAAGAGAAACAATCCACTTTACTCAAACATAATTGGTGCTTAGGTTTCAATGTAAACAGCTACTATTTGAGTTATTAGGTTCTCCTCTTCCATTGTATTTTGCCTGATGGCATTCATGAGAAGGGGTTAGAGTTCGAAATAGGTTTCATGTAGTGTGTTCATTGAGGTGTAGGTAAAGTGTTTTAAAATGCCCTTTTCATGAACAAAAAATGTTCTTCCCGGACTTTGTTTCTCTAACACTTAATCTGGTGCCACAAGACCTTTGTGCATCTGTTGCATAGGTCCGTTTAGTAGTGGAGTTCATCTTGAGTCGTACTCTGTTACAGGAACTTGAAGAGGGCGTCGGCAGCCACCAGCCCAGTTTTGCAGCCCTAAACAGAACCGGGGATGAGATTGTACAGAAACTCTCCCCCACGGATGGCAGCTTCTTGAGAGACAAGCTGGCAGGTTTAAACCAGCGCTGGAGTGCGATCTTTGCAGAAGTGAAGGACCGGCGGCCAAGGTGATTTAGCCGTGTAACTTGAGGGCACGGGGGTCAAGAGCTTCTGGCAGAGGCTTTTAAGACCCAGTCAGAGAGGTTCAGAACTCTTCCGTTGTCTGGTATCACGATAGGAGTTGTCCTGACAGTTAAGACCACCAGTGGGACGTTCTACGTTTTTTAAAAATGTTGTCTCTTCCTATATTTTTAGGCTACCTATTTATTTTAAATAAATAAAGATTTAAATACATAAATGGAACTATGAATATTTGGCCTATGGCAGCTTTTTATAAAATCACATCATCTGTTGTTTTGTGGGCTTTGGTAAGAGGCAAATGACGGTTTGCGCGTTTGGGTTGAGAGGTTGCCGTGTGCCAGAGACCGCGTTTGGCACCCGGCGCACATTGTTTCATTTTATCCTCTCAGCGGCTCTGGGGTGCTTACACCCATTGTATAGCTTTTGAAACTGAGGCTCAGAGGGGAGACCTTAAGTAGCTTGTCCAAGTCTCACAGAAAGTTAGTGATGGCACAAACTTAGGCTCTCAAATACTGTGCTTGAACAGATTCGGCCAGACCACAGAGCTCTCCAGCCAAGTTTCCTCCTCTGTAAATAAGAACTGTGATACCCTCTCAGAGGTGTTATGAGGATTAAATGAGACAGTGTTGGTAAAGAGGGTATTCCCAGACTATTCGTAGTAAACACTCAAAATATTTAGTTCTTACAATGGCAAGTTAAACTAAAACTTACTCTCTCAGCATGTTATTGCTGAATTAAAATTGATTTTATCAATATTAATTGAGCTTTGTGTTTAGCCTTGGGGAGTTTACGTGTGACTTAGGAACTCAGAGACTAAGATGAAGAAAATGTTTAAAGGGACGAAGGATATGGTGTGATTAAAGAGTACATCATTAGGAAGATATAGTGTCGTCACAGAGGCAGGGGTGATGGGATGTGGAATTTAAGCATCCCACAGGAGGAATCCTAAAACTGAGTTTTGAAGCACTTGTAACAATTTCCCGTAAGGTCACCCTAGGGAGGGCCTTCTGGGGAAAAGAGTAGAACAGGCACAGGTGGGAGGCATGAAGTAGCATGGCCAGGTGAGAGATCTGCAAAGTTACATGGCGAGGGCGGTGCAGGGGACCAGGGACGGGATTGGAAGCTGAGGTCCCATCGGGTTTTATGTGCCATGCTAATGAGTTTGCATGGAGAGTCCTTCTAGCTTGAGAATCCTCTAGCTCCCCGGTCTTCTTAAGGAAAAAGATGTACATGCTGGCATGGTTTTAATAATAATAGCAGAAATTCTTCTAAAGATTTTCAAATGGATCTCTGTGGAATGTGCTAATTATTGCTCCCGGGACTAACAAGGTGAAGCTAATACATATTTTACTCATCTTGGGGATGAGATAAGAATAATGAATTGCTTCTCCAACATCTTATATTTTAACTAAAGCAATATTTATTTTCATAAATTTATGTTTAACTTCATTTCAGGTGGTAACTTATCTTAAATTGGGGCCGCCTCGCAATTTTAAGAGCTTGTATGTGTTCTGTTATCAGAGTCATTGAGGAATAGCACACAGTTTAATTTGTTTTTATATTGAATGCCTGTAGTTAAATTTTTGCACAGTTCATCAACTCATGCCGTTATTCCTTAATGAGCAATTGTTACCTCCTGTTTGAACATAAATTTATAACTTGTTTTTACTCTTAGTGATAACATTTAAAATGTGGATTATATTTAGCTAGTTTGCGGATGAAGATTTTGTGTGACTCAAATATGTCTTCTTGAAAACACTTTGATGTTAGTTTCCTTCATAGATATATTTTCAAAATATTGTTAGTCATGATTATGCAACATTGGAAATACAAATTCCAACTTTTTTTTTTTAAATACAAGGTTTATAGTACTATTACTATTGGGGTGCTTACAAAGTTGTTACTTAAGTTTCTGAGTCTTCGATATAAAGGGTGAATTACCTGTTTTGGTATTGTCAGTCTTGAACACTTAGTACCATTGCTTGCTTGCTGGATTGATTTTAATCTGATGGATGCTTAAAAATGTGAACTTGTAATTTTGTAGTGATTTTCATTCATTTTTAACATTAGAATACTCTCTATTACTCTCTGTTAAATACACAAATATTTCTTTAGGATTTGATTACATTTATATATTGCATCATATGTTAGGGTTTTTTGTGATTAAAAAGTCATGGCTATAAAAATATAAATTTTTTTTCAGGATGGCACAATGCAATTCATTAAAAAAATGCATTCAATTTTTAAACTAGCAGCTAATGGCCACAACTCTAAAAATAATGATACCACCACCAAACTGTAAATAGCTTTCAAACCCTCTCTCAAAAATACATAATCTTGTTCATCATATGAGTTCCAGTCATATTCTCATCTTCTGACAGATGGTTTATATACTTATAAATGTTATTCTTATAACATTTAAAAGATCTAATTAAAGCAGTTCCTTTTTTATATTCATATGACTATTTGTTTCCTTATATCCTTTAAAACTTTTGCTTTGTTTTTTCTGGATCTTTTTTTATAACTTGGTGCTATATTCAAATATAATACTTATTTTAACAAGCTAACCAAATTTTCATTTTTTTCTTAGTCTTTCCTAATACTTGTAAAATTTTTCCATTCTCAGTATCTTGCCCTGTTCTTATTCTTTCTTTCCTATGAATAAAGTAGAGTAATAGTTGCCACCTAATGTGAATAATATGTCATATAATGATGACTTTTTATCTCCATCCACTACTCAAAGAGAATTATGTGTTTTTCCTTATTTTTTGAGATAAAGACATTTTTCTTTCTTTTTTTTTAAACTTCCATTATGTTGTACAATGGTCTCTAGCTTTAAAAAAAATCTTTTATATTAAATTTCGGCAGAATTTTTCATGATGAGAGATGATAATGTATACGGTTTCAATGTTTTTGAATTTAATGAAGGTAGAATTTTTATTCTCATTATCAAAAAAATCTTTGATATTGCAGAAAGTATATGTTAGTATTAACACTCATTTAAAAATATATATTAAAATAATTACTAGGATTTTTTTTACTGTGTGGTGTATTTAGTTGGGATATCCAAAGCAAATATACAATGTTCTGCCTAACTGGATAATTTTTGTCAATGTTTTTCAATAATATATTCTTTTAGGCTAAAAGGAGAAAGTAAGCAGGTGATGGAATATAGGAAAAGACTAGATGACATTATCTGTTGGTTAACAAAGGCCGAGAATGTTTTGCAAAAGAGATCAACCACTGAGCTGGAAGAAAACCTGCAAGAATTAACAGTAAGTGGTTTATTTGTTTCTGTATTTGTCAGTGCTTTTTGGTGCATGAACATTTATACTAAAAATAAGATATTGCATGACTGGAGAACAGGGTAAGAAAGTTTGTGGTAAATGTGGCAAACTTTCAAGAGGAATTTTTTTTTTTTCCAAGAGCAGCTATAATTTCATTCTTGTAGAGGTAAGGTTTCACTCACAGAAAAGTGGTAAATTATGTAGTTTCAAGTATTAGACCAAAGATTCTTAGACTATTTTAAATAGACTTTGTCATTTTAGAATATAGTAGTACTGTGAAGTATAATTCTTTGCTTTTAGATTTAGAAGATAATTACTGATTACTAGGCTTAAAATTGAGTTTTACAAGAAAACTCTAAATGACTCAAGAGTAACTCACCTCAGCTTACTTCAGGCTTAAGCATCATGCTTTTACTAATGAAATTGCCTTTGTTGATCCACAACCAACAAGAATTGTCTATAGTTGTATAAGTATACAATATATAAAAATACATAATGATGAGTATATGTAAATATATCCAAATATCCATATATTTTTTATATCTATAAATTTTGTATTTTTTATCTTAAGAATTAAAACACTGGTTGTTTTAACAGTAAGATTAATGTCCTCATATTTTTGCTAAAAAGAGAAAAATTGTGCGTGAGTTTTGATACACACATGTGCATGCATCAAAGTCTGCCCCAAAGGCTATCCACTAATTTGATCAAAGATTTTAAGGAGTATGATTGAGGCATTTTTGGAAAGAAATGTATAATAATGATGAAAAATATGTGGCAAACAATTACTAAGTTTTGTTTTCAAAACGTGACAAATACTTAGCAAACTTCTTCCTGTTTTATCTAAAAATTTCCATAGTTCTTGGAACATCCCATTTTGTAAACAATTTGGGGGCAGTCACAAAGAGTGGGGCAGTATATTAGGGTAGGTAGAGATAAGGTAGAGATGGGTACCTAAAGTGTTCCTGTTGTTTCTTCTTTTTTTTTTTTTTTGGCCTTTGATTAGAATAGATATTATTTTCATTATCTAAGAACAGTATGTTAAAGTGTCAGTGTGAATATGATATAATATGAACCCGTTAAGAGAATGAGGGTCAGGGGAGGGATGAGAGGGCAAGTTCATACAAATGCACACTGAAGGTATGTGTTCGTTATCAGTTACAGTTTGTTAACGTAAGTTCAGGCTTCTTTTAAGTTTATTTTCCAAGTAAAGTTAAAGGCATTAGAAGTCCACATTCAAAAGAATATTTCCCAAAGAGATTTCTGATACAGTTCTTGAACTTTTTCCAGTATGACAACTTTCTAACTGCAACTCTATTCTGACTCTTTTAGGACTTGACCCAGGAGATGGACGTACAAGCAGAAAAACTCAAATGGTTGAATAGAACTGAATTGGAAATGCTTTCAGATAAAAGTCTGAGTTTACATGAAAGAGAAAAAATTTCAGAAAGCTTAAGAACTATAAATTCAACATGGAATAAGGTATGCATTAAGAATTACTGTGATAACTTTCCATGGTTATTGATTTTGTTTTCAAAGGAGTGAGATCATGTAACTTTTGGTTTCATGTATACCCAAATTTGGACACAATTTACTAATGCTTACTAATGTTTGTAATTATTATTTTTTTCATCTGTCATGGACAGAAACCTATATCCTCAGAGAATACTTTTTATTTTATTTGGGATGTTTTGATGGGGATTTATATGTTACATACTATATTAAATAATGAATATATGTTAGAATAAGCCAATAAAATGCCATATAAAATTATAAAATTGTAAATTAAGAGCGTTAAAATAACACTCTGATGTTAGATATGACTTCTCACATATGTAGGTTTATTTTTAATGATTTTTAATTATTTATTTTTAATGATTTATTCATTTATTCATATGTCTAGCACGTTCTAGGTGGAAGTAATAGCATGTGCTACAAATATGACTAAGATAAGGTCCTCTCCCTTGTGCAATTACCTCTTTTTGCAGTTCAAACGATTTAATGCAGATAAAATCATAGATTTCTAAAGATTTTTATTTATTTATTTGACAGAGATCATAAGTAGGCAGAGAGGCAGGCAGAGAGAGAGAAGAGGAAGCGGGCTCTCTGCTTGAGCAGAGAGCCCGATGTGGGGCTCAATCCCAGGACCCTGAGATCATGACCTGAGCCGAAGGTAGAGGCTTTAACCCACTGAGCCACCCAGGTGCCCCTAAAGTCATAGATTTCTATTTCTTTTGCCTTGGCAGATATCATATTAGAGTGTGCGGTCTGGCTGAGACATTGGATATGTCTCTATCCCTGGTTTGGATAGATCCCTTCTCAGTCATTTTTTTCCCCTTCTTATCCCCTTGGAATGATAGCCATCATTCTATATGTAATGAAGCAGATGCTTCATTGATTTAGACTCTCAAGCTGAGAATTACTGCCTTGATGAGTCACTGTTACTAATGACTCACACATGTACATCTCTGGCCTTGACCTCTCTCCATACTCTAGACTTGCATGTACAATGGCCTGTTCAGCATGTCCACTTGGCTGTGTAATAGGCATTTCAAACAACCAAAGTCAACCTTCTGATTTCCACCTCCCCCCTGTGCTTTACTGTACTTCTCCTACCTCAGTAGGAGGCCCCTAAATTGCTCGTTATTGCTTGGCCAAAACCTTTGGAGTCAATCTTAGGTGAATCATATTTCAATTTAAAAAAAAAACTCCAAAGCTTGTAATCATCATTGGCTTCTCATTCAAATATATTATCTATTTGCTGGATGGTTTGATGGATGGCTGTATGGTTAGGTACATGATAAAGCAAATATAGCAAAATTCTAAAAATTGTTGATGTTAGGTGGCACATTGGGTATTCCCTGTATATTTTTTTCAGTTTTTTCAGCTTTATAGAATTTCCTAAGTTTGACTGCTTTTCACTAACCCTATTGCCACTAACTTGTTTTCAAGCCACTGTCATCTCTTGTCTTGATTACTGCCATGGACTCCTTATGGGTGTCCCTGCTTCCCTTTGCCCTTTGTCCAAGCAGTCAAAGTATTTGTTAAAACATAATTCAGGGGACACCTGGGTGGCTCAGTTGGTTAAGTGGCTGCCATCGGCTCAGGTCATGATCCCAGCGTCCTGGGATTGAGTCCCATCAGGCTCCTTGCTCAGCAGGGAGCCTGCTTCTTCCTCTGCCTCTGCCTCTGCCTGCCACTCTGTCTGCCTGTGCTCTCTCTCTGACAAATAAATAAATAAAATCTTTAAAAAAATAATAAAATATAATTCAGATCCAGTAACTCCTCTGAGCAAAGCCCGCTAATGGTTTCCCATCTCACTCAGAGGAAAGGCTGAAGTCCTTAATGTGACTTTTTAGGCCCCTGATGTTCTGGCTTCCTGTTGTCTCCCTGACTTCATCTTCTCTTCTCTGTCCCTTACACCCGTATCCACACATGTTGGCCCTGTATCAGATGTGCCAGACTCATCTTGATTCAATCAGAGCACACATCTTTTTTTAACCTAAAGGATGTCAGTAGACATTGTGTAGAATAGGGCACCCTGGCTAATTTGGGAACACCATATTAGACAAAGCTAAAACTTCCTTTATCATAGGATTTTACGTAGATTGTAAGGTGAATTGTAAGTGTCCAATATCGGACAATGCTTATTGTGCAGAGAATTTGGATAAATGCACTTTGGGAAATACTAATATGGGGTATTTCATTCATTCATGCATTCATTCAGTAGTTTTGGACTGGAGTCTTGCTTTATGCCAGGCACCATTTTGAGAACTAGGAATTCAGTAAAGAGTATGACGCTGCTTCTAACCTGAAGAGTTTATCATGGGTGAGACAAGTAACCAAGCAATTATAACATAGGGGTATCCACAGGGACGTAAAGGTAGAGAACCTACCTGGCTTTGGGAGGTAATCATGGAAGATTTTGTGGAGGACATCATATCCATGTGAATTTATAAAGAATGATTAAGTATGGGTCAGATGAAGAATGGGGGAAGGGGCATTTCAGGGAGAAGCAGCAGCCAGTGAAAGGGTCTAGAGGAGACTGAGAATGAGCATGGTGCATTTGGGTCCTGGAAGTAGCTTGATGTGAGGTGGAAGGACGAGGAAGGAAGATGCTTGCAGAGACCAGATCCTAGTGGCCTTCCTGTGCATCACAAGGAATTTGAGCTCCATCTTGAGAATGGTTCACCACCTTGAGAGCAATGGGCAGCTGCTGATTCGTTTTAAGCAGAAGAAAGTTACATTTTGAAAGATCACTATAGCTGCATAATAGAATGGAGGCAGCGATCCTAAAGATGGATAGCTTTAGGACATCAGGATATCAAGGTACTCCTCTGAGCAAAGACTACTGTCCAGATCAGGAAAACTGATCTGAAAAGATCAATGAGAGTCATTAGACAACCTTGTGAAGGGGCTGTCAGGAAAATGGATGATCAATTCAGATTTGGCCATGTCTGAATATCCAGCTGACAGAATGAGCTGGGCTAAAGATACATTTTTGGGAGTCTTCAGACTCTTAAGACTCCATGTGATAAATGAAACCATTAGAAACCAGGACCCAGGGAGAGAAGCCAGGGTCAAGGGTAAGAAGACCAAAAAACCTACCCTGTAGATTGTCAGTATTTGATGGATGGGCAGAGGAGAATGAGCTGATAAAGGAAGCTTTGAAGATCAGTCAGAGAGGGAGGCATAAAATCAGGATTGCAGAATATTCACAGTATCCCAGGGAGAGGGAGGAAGGGCATTCAGTGTTCCACAGGACTAGGACAGCTAAGGACTGGCTGGCACTCTTCACAGTAATGTCAGTGGAGGGCGTGGGCTCTGGGAAGACTGCAGTGAGTATGAAGGTAGAGGCAGAAGCTCAGGCGTTGAGGGGGAAGAAAAGCAGCAGAACTATCACTTAGAATAACACTTCCTCTTTCAAAAATACAGTCATCTTTATTTATATAGTATTCTTCTCTTTGTTTGGCCTGATGCTGTAGATATGCAGAGAAGTGCCTAGCACACTGAAGGAACACATCCAGGAACCTTGTTCTGTGTCTCAGACAAGAATTGCTGGTAAGATACAATTTGCTTCTTCACAAAAAATGTTTATAAGCGCAGCAAAATTTTATGATGATAAGCATAATGTGTCAGTTAGAAAAACTTACTTAAAAACATGATACAATTGTGATTTATTATTCTACTTTTCAATTTGAAATGAATGTTGTTTTTTTTTTAAACACAGAAATATTTCACCCCCAGTGTGTGCAAGGCATTCCTTCTCATGGTAGCTAAGACTTCTCTCTTTCCTGGGCCTAGAGTGGGATCTGGGCCTCCTCCGAAGAGGCCGCTGAAGGCAAGGGGAACGCAAGGTGGGGGAGTGAAGGGATAGTCTTCTGGCAACATGCCGTTTATCAGAGCATCAGCTTATAACCTGCTAACATGTTCTGGGGTTGTGTTAATTAGACACTGCTCATGACTGAAAACAAAATGTTTGGATGGATATCCTTGGAACCAGGTGGGAGATGGGGATTTAGAAGAGTTCTTCACCCCAGGGAAGGTCTTTATGGACAAATGCTGGAAGAAAGAAGAGTTTTCTTTTTTTTTCATTTTTAAAAAAATTAATTTAGGGGCGCCTGGGTGGCTCAGTGGGTTAAGTGGCTGCCTTCGGCTCAGGTCATGATTTCAGGGTCCTGGGATCGAGCCCCGCATCGGGCTCTCTGCTCAGTGGGGAGCTTGCTTCCCCCTCTCTCTGCCTGCCTCTCTGTCTACTTGTGATCTCTCTCTCGCTGTCAAATAAATAAATAAAATCTTAAAAATTTTTTAAATTTTTTTTCAGTGTTCCAAGATTCATTGTTTATGCACCATACCAGTGCTCCATGCAATACGTGCCCTCCTTAATATCTACCACCAGGCTCACCCAACCCCCCCTCCCCAAAACCCTCAGTTTGTTTATCAGAGTCCACAGTCTCTCATGCTTCATCTCCCCCTCCAATTCCCCCCCACTCACTTCTCCTCTCCATCTCCCAGTATCCTCTTTGTTACTCCTTATACTCCACAAGTAAATGAACCCATATGATAGTTGACTTTCTCTGCTTGACTTATTTCACTCAGCATAATCTCCTCCAGTCCCGTCCATGTTGATACAAAAGTTGGATATTCATCCTTTCTGATGGAGGCATAATATTCCATTGTATATATGGACCATATCTTCTCTATCCATTCGTCTGTTGAAGGGCATCTTGGCTCTTTCCACAGTTTGGTGACTGTGGCCATTGCTGCTATGAACATTAGGGTACAGATGGCCCTTCTTTTCACTACATCTGTGTCTTTGGGGTAAATACCCACTAGTGCAATTGCAGGGTCATAGGGAAGCTCTATTTTTAATTTCTTAAGTAATCTCCACACTGTTTTCCAAAGTGGCTGCACCAACTTGCATTCCCACCAACAGTGTAAGAGGGGTCCCCTTTCTCCACATCCTCTCTAACACACGTTGTTTCCTGTACTGTTAATTTTGGCCATTCTCACTGGTGTAAAGTGGTATCTCAATTTGGTTTTGA
>PISX010027903.1:0-22332 GCA_004024625.1 Mellivora capensis
AAAAATTAAAAAAAAAAAATCACAGTAAATAAAAAATAAAAAAAAAAAAAATCACTGCATGTTGGGGTGCCTGGGTGGCTCAGTGGGTTAAGCCTCTGCTTTCAGCTCAGGTCATGATCTCAGGGGTCCTGGAATCGAGCCCCCGCATCGGGCTCTCTGCTCAGCGGGGAGCCTGCTTCCCTCTCTCTCCCTGCCTGCCTCTCTGCCTGCTTGTGATCTCTGTCTGTCTAATAAATAAATAAATAAAATGTTAAAAAAAAAAAAATCACTGCATGTCAGTAAGATGTTACTGTTGGAGAGAGATGAGGGCAGGGCAGGCAGCCAGAAGGCTGGGAAGTACTTGTGTGCCAGTTCCCAAGATCACATCTGGCACTGAACTCCCATTTGTCTATAATTCTCAGGGAGAGTTTATATCCGGCAGTTCAGGTTGCTATATCTCAGGATCAGAAGAGCCAGAAGACGTTCTGAGAAATATCATAGGAGAATACAGGGGTAGGAGCGCTGTTACGGGGCGGGGAGGGGGGATTTCATTTCATTTATAGTCTTTAGTTTAGGGAATTGTGGCTGCTAGACAAAGGGAGAGAAGATTTCTTTTAAATCTTTTTTAACCTATAAATCATAAAGAATAAGGATAGGCAGAAAGCCAAAAAGATGACAATATCTGAAGTTTAGAAGGGTAACTTTAGCAGAAACAAGAATTTTTCTTGAAGAAACAAAAGTAACGGACTATAGAATTCTTTGGGACAAGAAATGGGTACACACTGAAAATATAAATAGCTTTTCATGAAAGATTTGAGGATCCATGGGTGACAGATTTATAATAGTTTATCTTAAAGGGAACTGGGATTTTTTAAACATAAACTCTTAGCTTTTTAAGAGATTTCTGCTGTAAAAGCAGCTGATATTCTACAAAATAGCTTAGAGTTTTCTTGTAGCACAACAAAACGTGGCCACCCACCTAAGTGACTTTTTTAATGGTATTTTAAAGATGTTATATAATACTTGATATTTTAAGCAGCAAGATATATTAATCCAGTGCACATGTGCTTATTATAATTGGTCAACACAGTAAATGCGACCAGGTATCTTTTTTTAAAAGATTTTATTTATTTATTTGAGAAAGAGAGAGTGTGAGAGAACACAAGAGGTGGAAAGGGAGAAGTAGACTCCCTGATGAGCAGGGAGTCCCATTGTGGGACTCGATCCCAGGACCCTAAGATCATGACCTAAGGGGAAGGCAGACGCTTAACCAACTGAGCCACCAAGGCACCCCTCTTTTTTTTTCTATTTTAATGGAAAAGAATACCTTCAGAAACCCACAGATATGTGCTGCTAAATTTTGGTATACTTAAAAGGTGATCTTTACAGTTACATGAGATTTAAATATATTTATCTCTTTTGAGAGGAGAATACTGGCATCAGAAGTTTGAGTGGTGTGTAGAAAACTTACAATGAAATAATTCTTTAAGCTTTTCAATGGATATTTTCACAAGGTAATTTTGTCAGTAAATAAAATAACATTCAGCTAAAAAATGTATTAAAGCACACTTTGGGGAAATGCAGCTGATTTGATGAAGAATTAGTCCCTGCAAATACACCCCACTATCTGTGGTCTTTTGGGGGACCCAGAGATTGGGTCATCGTGATCAAGCACTTAAATATTCACTCCAGGGGATTTAAGGAGACTGTTCTAGGCTACCATTGCCACACCAATTGGTAAGCTCAAGAAAGAAGCCCCCACCGGCCCCACACCCACTCCATGATGCCTGCCCCTGACCTTGTGTAACCCAAAGGAGCAGCTCTCCCTAGCACTGTCAGCAAGCAAATATTTAAGACCACAGAGCTATTTCCATGACAGAATATACATCACCACATCCTATTTCCCTTTTAGCTAAATCACCACCAAATATCCAGTGTTTCCTGGCGAACTGATATAGGGGTGTAACCAATACAACTCTGCGCCTTCCCCAATCCGCCCCACTTCACCCCCCAAACCCTTCTTCTGTTATGTCCAGAACTCTATTCTATGATCAGCAGACCACAGATCAATTCCTTCACCTTATCTTAAATGAAATTGGGTTTCCTTAGGACCATCAGTTCCCCTTGAAAACTTTCAATGACACTTTTTTCTTTTTCCTCACAGACCCTATATGCCCCAGGTAGTCATTGGAATAAGAGTCCTCTTCCTTGCTTTTCACTGCTGTTTTCTGGCCATTGTCCTCCCACCTTCCAGGCAAAATCCTACTCTTTCAAAGCACCAGATACTTATCCATTATGTTCATATACTGACCTCCAGGCCCATGGTCACTGTGTGATGATTATAACAGTTGCTTGCTACCTCGAAAGTTAAGTAGTGTCTGCAAGTCAACTCAAGATCCGCCTGCCAAGCCACAGTGAGGGACTGCAGCACCCAGAGGAAGGACGTCTGAGACCCGATCATGGACTAGGAGCCATCTCTTGGTTCCACTCCTTTACAACCCCTTCCTCCCCCTTGCCCCGGATCTTCCATCTGCATTCTTTCTACTTGCCTCTGAGTCGACGAGCATTGCTACACATTTATTATTATAAACCACAAACAGGCATTCATCACCGCCCAGCAAAATTCAAGTTCCCCCAGGAAGCTCTCTGCCCTGTCTACCAGGATTCTGATGTTACTGTGATCCTATTCAAACCTGCCTCAGCCCCATGTCCAGCCTCACTCACAGCATATCCCTGCATCATAAAGAGAGCAGACTCATTGCAGAGAACCGTTCATCTTCCCACCACATAGTGACTAAAGATGTATAAGATATTCCTTATAGCACAAAATTACATTGTCTCATTTCTTTTTACAATATCTCAACATAGTTAACTAGGTTGGGTATACGTGTACACTAACATATACATATACATAGGCACTCCGGGACTAACCAACACTTCAGACCCAAATGAGGCATTCACACTTCAAAAGTTACTACAAACACTTTTCAACTTTCAATACATCTCAGTTTACACTAAAAAATGTGTTACCTGGCATTAAGAGATAAAAAGGGGAAAACGTTGCACAGATGAAAAGAGCAGGGGTCAATGTATATCAGTTAGTTAAAAATGTTAGAGATGGGCCTTTTGTTTGCAGAATCCAACACGCTGGGAGCCAGCTGTGTTTCAGAATTAAGAATTTTCTGCACAATAAAAAATTATTCTTATGAATGTATCTGTATGGCGTATTACACATAGTAGGATCTGAGGCATCAAACACATTAACATTTCTACAGCTAGGAACAAGGCTATTTGTACTAAGCAGGATAAATAAAGACTCTAATAAACAGCCTCATGTCAATTCAAAGCTTTCTGTTATCAGAGCTATTGGATTTTGGCATCGGAGATAAGAGAATGAGGCCCTAGCTATGAATGGCCAAAATTACTTAGGCCAATTGCAATTCATACAAAACATTTCCTTTGAAAGCTGATATTAAACTTCACACATTATGCTGCAATGACATTATTCCGTGAGCAAGTATAATAACCCTTTACCGACCCCCCTCCCACTTGGCTGCCAATGACGCATATACCGAATATGGCTGGAAGATTAAGAGAGCTCTCATAGACGGCCTCTTCGTGACCACTGTAGAGGGCACAACGGACACATACTGAAGAGCGCTGCATTATTCATAGTAGAAGCCCCCATATAATCTTTAATCAGATCTGATTTCTAGACTCGGCACAGATAAGAAACAGTAAGTGGAATCACAGACAGATCCGAAAAGCAGGTACACAGAGCAGTCACCAGCCATCGCTGACATTCTGATAACAAAGGAAGAAAACAAAATTATTCTTAAAGGATGTTAGAGACTGACAGCAGTTAAAAAGGTCTGGATATCAGTCTCAGCTCTGCTCTTTTGAGCTGTGTGATCTCGGGCACTCCAGCTTTCCTCCGCTTCAGTTGATTCACTGACACAGCGTTGATGAACACGCTGCCTGTCTCTTATGGTTTGAGGATTAAATAAAATAACACGTGTGAAGGGATTAGCACAGAGCCTGACGATGGGAAGACACCCAATAAAATTAATACACTAAACATGAAGCAGAAAAATCTCACAAAGCATGGCAGCCTGAATAAATATACTACCAATTCTTCAGAACTCAGAGCAGGAAGAGCATTCATAACTTAGTACAGAGAAATATCATCTTGGCCACGCTACGTGACTTTGAACATGTCATTCACCTTCTCTGAGCCTCGCAGCCTTACGTTAGACCACACACTCTCAATGGAGGTGAGAAGTGGTTCTTCGATGGGGCAGGGCTGGGGAGGGGAGTGGAAAAATCTACCCTTTTTATGTATGAAGCACAACTATAGCGTATAGAAACAGACACACAGTATACCCACGGTATGAAAATTTCATGGGAATGGGGATCTAACAAGGCTCTTTGGGGGCTGATAATGTAAAAATGTTGAGAAACACTGGCTTAAATGCAGTGTAAGACTGTGTACAGCTCTTAAAGTTCGTTGACTCTATCTTTACAACAATAATTCCAAGAATTTTTTTTAAAATGTTGCTTATAAGTTCATGTATTTTGTTTAAGGCAAGGAAAGATTGGTATATTCTAGAACGGTCCCCAATTAAAACAGTTAAAAATTGTACATATCACTGTGTTTAAAAGAGAAAATCCTTGCAATACATAGAAACCTCAGCTGTCACTCATGAAAAGGATCCTGTGAGTTACAGTTTTGTTGTATTTTCCTTGCTTTATAGACAGCAATATACCTAAATCACGTCTAAGTTTTAATGTTGATGTATTCCCCTGAAAATGCAGTAAGAAACTAGAATAAGCACAATGACTTGTTACTACCATAAAATTGCAACACTGTGTACATCTTAACTCTGATAAATGAAAGATCACCTTGGAATATAATTCATTTTTAATTGCCTCTTCCATCTACTCTAACTACTGCTGTAGGCTGTCTTAAAATATTTACCAAGTAAAAGCAAAAAAAAAAAAAAAGAAGAATTTGAGGTGCTAAATAAAGCAGGCTTCACATTCCTAAGTGATCAGTTTTTCTGGTATCGTTTACAACAAAAAAAAAGTCATAATTCTTACACATGGATTTTTTTTGAAACACTCAGATAAACTAGGCCTAAGGACTATCTTAGTGTTAAACCTGTCTTAATTGACATGTAATTGACATATAATGTATTAGTTTTAGATGTAGAAGATAATGATTGGATATCAGTAAGTTTGGTTAACATCTATCACCACAGATGGTTACGCATTTTTTTCTCTTGTGATGAGAACTTTTAAGATCTGCCTGGTAACATTCAAATACACAATACAGGCTTGCTAACTGTGGTCACCATGCTGCATATTATATCCCTAGGATTTACTTATCCTATAACAGGAAGTTTATACTTTAAAGCTGTTTTTAATTCACTCTCTTCCCTGCCTTAGTTTTGGGATCCTTACTGTATTCGAGGAAGCTGTTAAAACAGATTGAAACAGCTGTACTAAAATGCTAGGAAGAGCAGGATAATAGCTATCTTCTGCTTTAACTACTCTGAAGTGCTGTATGTGTTACCTTACTCTTATTTCCTCCAGAATCCTAGGTATACGTAGCAACATATATATATTCACACTCATATGCTGCCTCGTAATTCTTGTCTTCGGGTTTCCCAAAAATCTAAAATCTACTTTATAGACTCTAACTAAAAATGACATTCTAAAAATGTATACAACACCTCCATGTCAAGCGGTTATTAAATGCTTGGCCATACTTTATTACCAGTAATATGCGTCATAAAGTGTTTTAGTATTATCCATTTTATTCACTCCAAAATAAATGCGTTTTGATACAAATTTGCTTTCAGGTGGTTATATCTGAATATATAAAGATGTGTGTGAAACCATAATTTCATTAGACACAAGCATTCCCTCTACTATGCAAGAAGTAAACACTTTTTCCTGATGATGAATTTAACTATGCTATTTTAAAGAGATGCTAACCACTGTTTACAGTTCCTCAGACCCTAGGTGTTCAAGTGACAGAAAAATCTCTCTGGTAAATACATATGCTATTTTAGACTGTTCCAAATATACTGACTAGACAGTGATGGAAAGAAAACAAATTAGCTGAAGCCCTAAATACACATAGTATATTTCAGAAGTCTGGCACTGGATCCATGCATTCTCAGCTTCAACTAAGGATGACCTGGCCAAAGAGCACACTAATTACATATTTTTTTATTTTTTTAAATATTTTATTTATTTATCTGACAGAGAAAGAGAGAGACATCACACATAAGCAGGGGGAGAGGCCAGCAGAGGGAGAAGCAGGCTTCCCCCCTGAGCAGAGAGCCTGAAGCAGGGCTCGATCCCTGGACCCTGGGATCATGATCTGAGCCAAAGGCAGACGCTTAATGGACTGAACCACCCAGGCAACCCAAACCATTTTCATTATAATTAGGGATAATATTACCCTCATGCATCTGTAAATACCTCACCAGTCCTTACCCCCAGTGTACTACAGGATATATTCCAGGTAATGTTGGGAGGAATAAGAAAATCAGAACATATAAAATGATGTTTGGCAAGGTTTAGAGTCATTCAAGGAAAAATTCCATTGCAGAAATTCAAATAGACGATGTATAAATATACCTTCTGTACCAAGTGTGATACCAACCCAGCACTGGACAAAAGTTTTTAAAAAGTAACAAGAATATGTATTTCTGGTAGTCTCATATTTGGCATGTTTCCATGAGAAAGCCAAAGCGATCAAATTCTTGCCCCTACATGCATTTACCTGCCAGGCCCTTCATGTTACCTTTGTTTGAGGTTGATCCATGATGTTTTTAAGTATTCGGTGGTTTCTTTCACATTCCTGGTGTCATCACTACCATAGTCCTCCAGCAGTTTCTGCAGGACATTTTCGAATGCCATTACAATACCATCGCCAGGACCCAGTTCCTGAAGCAAAACCTAAGGTGTAATTGCAGGTGTCATTATTAGATTCGGTCACTCGGTGACTAGTACTACCTAAACAATGGTTCTCCTCATAGGTTTCAACAAGTTTTAGACACAAATATCAAAAGAAAAAAGCAAATGATGGGACAAACTCCTGAACATAGCTTCAATAAAAATAATTCTGGAAGTAAAAAGGCAAATGTCTAAGGAATAATCAGGTACACAGCAGAAATTAAGAGACTATCTTTACCTCTGAGGGATACCTTAATACCTTACTTCCTCAAAGCATATATCCTTTTCCTTTGTTCTGCTACATATTTGATCCTTATAGCAACATGCATCATACAGGAATGAACTTACTACAGAGTTCCTCTCTACATGCTGGCAGGAAGGAAAAGGGCCAACAATAGGGAAGTCTTCTGTGCCCCTGGGTCATGGTGCCTGTTGACAAAGTTAACTGCTTGGGTGGATCAAGCGGCCAAGCAAGGTTTACTAAGAGTTGCTATTAAATAATTAAACTGATGCTGAGTGTGTCCACAGGCATTGGTTTTCCACCTCTCAGAGCCCCTGGATCAAGATACTCCCCATGAAATCTAAATGAGAAATGAATGTTCCTATAATGCTTTTTATAGCAACTGGCCAAAAAAAAAAAAAAAAAAAAAAAACTATCCTAGAGTAGAAAATCCTGAGTAGAAAATTTAGAAATGAATATTCTGACTGAATAACAGATGACTGAAGCATTCATCTCACTTTTAATTGTATTCCTCTAGTTAAATACCCTGGGGCGTCGCTGATTATTGTATTTGAGTCATTTGGTGAAAACAATCCGCAGATGTCATAAACACAGAAAATGATCCACAAAATCAGGACACCTGGCCACTTGATTTTTAAGTTGTAACCACAGAAAGTCTACATGTGTGATTTATAAAACATGCTCTCAAGTCTTAGATTTTGTTTCCCATATATTCTACACAAATGTACACTTTCATCTTAGGCTCTCTGAAGAGCAAATAAATATTATGCCAAAATATAACCTAAAAACTATAACCTCTAATTCAAAAACATTTTCGGTAATTATAGAGAGAATTTAAAACACCATCAATGTTCAATATCACCAACTTTATATTCAAACCAATCAAAAAAGTTACCTACTCTGACGATATAGATAAAACAGTTTAGTTATAAAAGTATTAAAAGGAACTAAACTTACTACCTGAATTTTTCACTACAGTAGCTTTAAATGAAAATCTCAGAAAATTTCATAAATAAAAATAAGCTTCAGAGTAGACATGGAAGACAGAAAAATGGAGAGTTCCTGAGATACTGAAAATACTCTCTTTCTAGGTGCTGATTCATGGTTGTTTTCCATTTGCAAAGAGTCCGTGAGCAACACATCTGATATACAGGTATATTTCTACTTGTTACACCTCCTGAAATTTTTCAATGACCTTCCTGGTCAAATTCTTTATATAAATTTCAATGTATATTCAAAGCACTGGTGAAAACATCATGACAAGGGTCCTAAAAATTACACTTACCGAAAGAACAAAAAAGTACATCCAATAAATTGATAATGTCAAAAAAAGCCCCACAAATCTAATGAGTCTTACTTGATTATCAGAAATCTGCTTGATAAGTGGATCCCTTCGGGCTTGTTGGAGAATATAGAATCGGGCCTCATATTTTCTCATAAGTTCCTCGGTTTCTTCCCTGTGGTCATCCCACTGAAGACTGTCAATAATCATATCCTCCAGCTGCTGCTGTCTTAACTCAACACCATGCTGAGTGCTGTCCCACTGGTTCTTGACCTTTTCCACTGAGGAAGCATACAAAAATAATCCCAGAAACTATCAGGAAAGGGAAAAAAATACCTGATTTCAAATTTATCATAAGTAAGGTTATATAAATAGAAAAGAAAAAGAAGGCAAGTTGCTATATACATTTTTAAGGGAATTTAATACATGTCTGCCATACTATACAACCAACACATTTCTGTGAAACTATTCTTGAAGAAGAATCTTGAATTAAATTCTATTTTAAATGCACTGAAATATCTCACAATAAAAATATCTACTATGGATAAACCAAAAATTATAAAGAAAATATATTCCTCTCTGAAGTATATTCACAGATCCTGGTTTGATGAAGGCAGAGTTTAACAATACTTATGACAGAACTTTAAGACACAGATGCAGTCACTTGTCATCCTCAAAGGAGATACTCGAAGGTTGTCAAGATTTTACAAAGAAATAATTTATTTAAGAATACTTTTCATATTTGTCTTACTGTCGCATGAAACCTGTCTAAAAGAATTTTTATAGACTCAAGAGAAACACTAAAAGCAAATTAGATTCAAGTTCTATCTACCCAGTACCTCTTTACCATAAAAAAAAAATCCACATTAGTTCTTTTCCTCTTTCTTTTTATTATTCCTTTCTCTCTTTCTCTCTTCTGTCTGCTCTCCTTCCTTTTTCTCCCCTCCTTTCTCGCCTCTTCTCATTTTTAATATGAAGCTAAAGAGAGACCTAAAGAAACTTAAACCTTTGGTTAATTACTTCATGAATAGTTCAAGATCTTGAACTGAAGCACTAGTAAACTACAGCTTTGAATGATTTCAACAACCCATTGATAATAAGTAGGTAGGAAATTTAAAATATTCTTCTAGAAGATGCTTCGGATGTCAAACAGACTGGAGAGCAATAGTTAAATGCCAAGCCATTAAGAACTGAACGATAAAGTAACAATGCAGCTAAGTCGTATGGGGACCTATTGGTAAAATTCTTGGGCTATCAAAGGGTTACCGCAAACCATAGAGTGATTGATTTAAGATTGTTCAGAACACTGAAAATCATACTTACATGTAATAATTTAAAAAAATCATTCAATGAGATCTGTTTTAAGCTGTATTGTTTAACAATTTAAATAGATTGCTTAAAAGTTTTCCACTTACAGAGAGAACGAATTTATCATAATGTTGTACTTGTCAGTTAAAAATATTACATAAAGTACTAATGACCAATGCTATTACTAATAGAATCCTTTAATATTGAACAAATAAAATGAAAGCCATCAAGTGAGAGCATGTATCATAGGTTTATCATTAAAAATAAGCAAGTTGTTCTATTCTTTGTGAATAAGTGCTAAAAGCAGGTTATTATAGGCAGTACACTCCTGCTGAGAATATTTTTTTCATATGATGAATAATGACAAAGATTATGCAGCCTCTATGCAAATAAAAAAGGAGAGAAAACAAAGAGAGGGAGTTAAATTGGAAAGAGAAAATAGAAGAAGAAAGAAAAGTTTTGTCAAAAACCTTAAGAGAAACTTTGGACAAATAGGAGGTGGTTAAAAATAATAATAATAAGATGGTAGAGAAAGCAAATGGAGAGGACTTTGTAAATGGTTTGGTGTTGCTAAAGCAGAGAAGCCCTTCTGCCCTGTGATGGGAAATGGAATCACTCCAGAGTTCCGTCCGGCACAAGCAACCCATCAATTAAAAAAAAAAAAAAAAAAAAAAAACAGGGGTGCCTGGGTGGCTCAGTGGGTTAAGGTCTCTGCCTTCGGCTCGGGTAGTGATCCTGGGGTCCTGGGATTGAGTCCCGTGTCGGGCTCTCTGCTCGGTGGGGAGCCTGCTTCCTCCTCTCTCTCTGCCTACTTGTGCTCTCTATCTGTCAGGTAGATAAATGGGATCTTTAAAAAAAAAAAAAAGAGGGATGGGGTACCTGGGTGATACAGTACATTGAGCATTTGACTCTTGGATTGTTTCCACTCAGGTCACGATCTTGGAGTTGTGGGATCAAGCCCCGCATCAGACTCCATGCTCAGCCCTCAGCAGGGAGTCTGCTGGAGATACCCTCTCCCTCTGCCCTTCTCCTTGCTTGTGCTCACTCTCTTCTCTCTCTCAAATAAATGAATAAATCTTTTTTTTAAGAGGGAGAAAGAAGGAAAATGGCTTATGTAGTAAAAATAAACCAACATTGTAAGACACTAAAAGTTCTCTAACTTATCTCTTCCAATAACCTTGCTGTGGCCATATTTATTTTAAAATTGAAACATACTTTTTATAGGAGGAAGAGTTGACTTTCTTCCCTTCAGAAATATTAGGCAAGGTAATAAAATACCTTCCAGTTTACAGTCTGCCACAAATATTTATTAAGTACTTAATTTATATTGGACACTGTAGGAGGCCCCAGGGCCAGAAAGGTGAATATTCACCATCTATGGAAGAGAAAATTAAACTAATTGTGAGACTACAATGACATTATGGGGGGAAAGCCACAGCAGGAACTAAAGATAGAAAATACAGTTCACTAGGGACCAGTAGCGGGTGAGAAGGACTTTACAAAGGGCGTGACATTGTAGCTGCTGAGTAGGATTTCACCGGGGGAGAAAAGGCCAGGAGGAAAAAAGAATGCAAATAATTAGGAACTGCCAATCTAAATCTAAATAGTATCTATCTAGAATAACTACAGATGGGTGGAGGGCTATATGGGAGAGGCGATGATGAAAGCAGGCTGCGACCATCCCTCCATGACATTTTTGAGAATTTAGACTTTGTTTTATATACCATACAGGTTTAACAGACACTTTTAAGTCAGAAAGCAAAAGAAATGGGTCTTTGATATGGTTGCTTTGTACATTTATTTTTTGTCTTGTTTTATTTTGCTTTACACTAAATTAATCCAAAATTAGTACCAGGCCCATAGGTATAAATGTGTTGTTCAGTAAATTCTTTTTGGAACGGATTTGAAGAAGAGAAGCTAAAAAGACATAGCAAGATCTGGTTTTATTAATTCATCAAAACGGAAGCATGGTTTTACATTCCAATGTTTTCTCCAACTTTTGTTTTCTGATTCCTTTAAAAGAAATCCTAACCTGGAGTGCCTGGGTGGCTTAGTCGATTAACCATACCACTCTTGGTTTTGGCTCAGGTCATGATCTCAGGGTCCTGGGATCAAGCCCCAAGTTGGTCTCTGGGCTCTGCTCAGGATTCTCTCCCTTCCTGTCCCTTTGCCCCTCCCCCAACTCACGCACGTGGATACACTCTGTCTCCCTTAAATAAATAAATAAATAAATAAATAAATAAATAAATAAATATTTTTTGAAAGATTAAAAATAAAAGAAATTCTAACTTAAACTAAAGAATCCAGTGTACCAGTAACAAACTTAAAAGTAATAACATTAACACTTTAAGGAACGCATATGGGAATAGTAACAAGGTTCACAAAAAAATAAAAATCAAAGGAAAACTGTACTTATTAGTAGAGTATCAAATATCAAGTAATATTAATTTCTGGTTGAATAATCTGTGCATATACGTGTGTTACCATTTTCAGAGAAAGAGGATGATATATGATTTTTTTTAACGTACATTTTTCTGTGATTGCTGTTCTCACATCTGAACTGGAAGCCTTATTTTTCAAATTCTGTGCCAACGTAAAAACATAATCAAGCTGAGGATGGCGTTGTTCTAAGTCAGCCTTTGTGATCTGTTAAGAAAAAATGATTATTAAGATAGGTTAATAAGCCTTACCCTAAGGGTACTACTAAAAGAGCAAAACTGGTGTGCTGACATCAAAATTGTTGTTTTCCTCTTATGCAGGATAGTGAGGCATCAGCAATACAGCAGAAAAGAGCAAGGTTTGAAGTCAAAGGTCCTGGGTTCAAATCTCAGCTCTGCCACTTACCATCTGGGTCACCTGGCAAGGCACTTGACTCTCTGTGCTTTTGTTTTCACAAAGAGAAATAATAGAAAACTGACAGCTTGGCTATATCAAGTCTGAGGAGATTCGATGAAGAAAAATCCCTAAGAAAAAAATGGTCTGAAAGCCTTAGCAATGACTTCTGATGGCAGCCTGGGTGTCTGCCCTACGTGACACACACACACAAACTAATGTCACCTCCAGGGATGGGGGTGAGGCATTCCAAAGAGGCTACTGGAGTGACTGCAAATTAAATCATCTCAGACAAGAAAAATGCTGCTCTAGAGAGTTTGTCTCAGGACTAACTGGGCGGGTAAAAAGTTTAAAAATCAGGAATCGGGGCGCCTGGGTGGCTCAGTCAGTTAAGTGTCTGCCTTCTCATCAGGTCATGATCCCAGAGTCCTAGAATCGAGCCCCGCATTGGGCTCCCTCCTCAGCTGGCAGACTGCTTCTCTCTCTGCTCCTCTCCCCCAGCCGTGCTCTCTCTCTCTCTTTCTCTCTCTCTCTCTGTCTGAAATAAATAAATAGTCTACGGCCATACCACCCTGAACGCGCCCGATCTCGTCTGAAATAAATAAATAAAATCTTTAAAAATAAAAAAATAAAAATTAGGAATATAGTGTGTTTTAAGCATAGAACTAATAAACAACTGTAACAATTAGAAAACACAATTTCCAATAAGTACAAACATGATGGCAGAGATTCTCTCCCAGCCCTTCCTCTTTTAAATTCACTACTTTTGCAGATTTCAATTAGCTTTAAAGTGTCAAATATTATTTCTAAATGGATTATTCACAACTTCTAATCCTGAATCCCAGAGAGACATTTCAATGAAGGCTGATTATTTCCTTCTAAATGGCCCAAGAACCTCTCAACACAACACATCTGAAACTAAATCACTTAAACCCTCATCCACAGCCCACTTCTTCTATTCCTTGTTTCGGCTAACTGCAATAGCATCGTGTTAGCCACTCAGAAAGGGCTCTTTTGCTTGCCTTAAGCATCTCTTGCCTCCAATTTATCCTAAGCACTAAAAAGCATCCCAGTGTTCCCATCAATGCCAAGCATTGTTATCATCAGTCCGCAGCCACCGTTAACAAAGGAAAAGAAAAGGGGGATGAGATGCTTGCCAACTACCTACAGACTAAAACCCCAAGGGGCCTATGCTTAAAACATGGTCAATGAGCTCCTTCCCAAAGTGAACTTGAACCTGTCTTTGTTATCTTACTTCCCACGACACTCCTTTATTGCACCAATGTTGACCCAACATCCTTCACGCTCCCCTGCTGCATGTCTTTATTCACTCTGTTCCCTCTATCAGGAATGTCATTTATCTCCAGAGGTCAAAAATCCCATGTGGTCTGCCTTCCACCACTGTGAACTAAGCTCCTTTCTCACTGTGACTCCCCTAACAGGTGGCTTGGACCTATCCCACAGCTTGTCTCAGATTCTGCTTTGCTGTAGCAACTTGTCGACCTAGGTACATTTGGTGCTTCTACCTCACCTTGGGCATATTTACAATTTGGGGATAAAATTAATACCTACCTCAAAAGACCACTAAAAAAGTTAATGACATATAACATGTAAAATACTTAGAAAACTACTCAGCACATATTAAGCACTGAATAAAAGTTAGAGATAGCCACTGTTATTATTTTATGGTATATTTCCAATTTCTATCTGGTACGTTCTTTTTGGTATCCCTATGCAACATGTAACCTAGAACCTGGTACACAATGAATACTGAAGATTTATATTAGATGGTGTATGTATAGTAACAAGAGTCTAATCAGGAAATTCTCACTTCTAAAATCAGCAATTAAATAAGTTCATTATGAAATAGTTGAAAAGGTGCTTCAGGAAAATATCCCACATCACACGAGGTATTAAATCTCACACGAATTTACTTTTGTATTGATGTGCCTCACTGTATGGTATCAGTGTTAGATTTTTAAAATACACTGAGCCTCTCATTTCATGTTGGTAAATGTCATCTCACCAACACACTGGAAAGGCAAGATAGGATTCACTCCTCGGAGCCAGCCAAACACAGCATGGCGGTTTGACAGATAAAGAGTTTTTTTAAGGCCCATTCTCCCAGAGTTTAGGATGAACAAAGGAGATCCAAACAGATCTTGTCTGTTTCTGTGTTGTGGCATTTCCCTGACAAGCCTCAACACGATGTACTTACTTTCATTCGGGAAACTGTCTTATTGATCTCTTCTATGTCCCCGACGGTGACAATGTTGGACTTCAACATCTGATCGATCAGGACCAGCCAGTCAGCTAGCTCCGTGATTGTTTTATCCAGATCAGCAGGAACTGAAATTTCCGAAGTGCGAGGAGACTGAACAGGAATGTCTGACGCAGATGATACTAGCACCACCTTTTGGACACCAGGATGAGCTGAAATTTTAAAACGTGGCAAAGTATTAATACAGCAATGGGATGTTCTGACTGTGGTGACCTAGTGGTGATGTGTGTGTGTGTGTGTGTGTGTGTGTGTGTGTGTGTTTATTTACATAAAATTTAGTTGAAGTAAAAAAAAAATTGTAGAAACTTTTCACGTCCTCCTACTAAAACGACAATGGCATTTCCTGTCATAGCTGCATGTCTGTGGGATGAACGAAATCATCCCACAACACTCTGGGGCCTCAAAAACTCAGAAGTCACTAACACGGACACCAAGAGAAGAGAAAATAAAAAACAAATCAACCACAGGAAAACTAGGACTGCAATTTTATTTTGTCAAGATGCTTGCCTTACTCATGAAGTCAATTTATTCTAATTTTCTATGCTTTTCCAATTAACTGGATAGTATGAGTGTAAGTCATTCTTAATAAAACTGAAAGAGGGCTTCCTCTTTCCTCTTTCCTCTACCTCCATTTTGACCTCAAACTTTCTAATTGATTGAGTTCTTTCAAATGTATCTCTGAACTCAGGCAAAAGACCCAGAGGGCAAAGCATCCCCTGATGGGAAGCGAAACTACCCCCTCAAGCAGGTAGTAGAAACTACCCCTCAATAAGGACAGCTCTAAGTCAGCAAGTCCCTGTGTGCTTGACTCCAGGACGAGGACTGGCTTGACCTTCACAGCCAACTGCAGGTACCCGCCAACCTTTGTCCCACATTTTCCTTATATAAACCTGGAAGGATTTTTCAGCACTTTGGGGACAGTCTTTGAGATACTAGTCCACTGTCTTCCCAATGTTGGCCTCACTGAAATAAATCCCTTTCTTCTTTCACCACCACTGGTCTCTCTGCCTTTGGATTTTGTCAGGGGCCAGTGGCCGAACTCAGTCTGTTTGGACCCTGAGCACCAGGGGCTCCTGCACCTTTGGGCCCCAGCTACAAAATCACTGTGAATACTTATGTTATAATCTACATATATATTCCTTAGGTAACCTTTATCCTGCAGCTGGATACTTAAATTGTTCCTGAAATCTTATTTTAAAAAGGAATATGCAAGGGTTATCTTCTTATGTGGCATACTTTGCACATTTTTAACTACCGCCTTAGCATAAATTTCCCAAAGGAGAACTCTTGGATCAGAAAATGAAAAAGGTTAATGTATCTAATACTTATTAACTCATTGTTTTCCTTAAAAGTTGGAAATCTGGGACGCCTGGGTGGCTCAGTTGGTTGGACGACTGCCTTTGGCTCAGGTCATGATCCCGGAGTCCCGGGATCGAGTCCCGCATCAGGCTCCCAGCTCCACGGGGAGTCTGCTTCTCCCTCTGACCTTCTCACTCATGCTCTCTCTCATTGCCTCTCTCTCAAATAAATAAATAAAATCTTAAAAAAAAAAAAAAAGTATACTTAAAAAAAAAAAAGTTGGAAATCTGGACTTCCAGCAGCAGTGTATGGAACTGACAAACCTCCTATATCCATACCAACAATATTCTTTTTAATGGATAAACACATCCTTCGCCATGGTTTTCATTTACTGTTTTTTTTTTATTTTCAATGAACAAAAATTTTTTTTGTTTATTAACCAAATATGGTAAAATTTATAACTGTGTTCTTTATCTGCTAACTTATCAGTTGGGATGAACTCTTTATACAGGAGAGATGAACTTTTGCCATATTGGTGAAAACAATATTTCTACTTCAGGATTTAATTTTTGTTTCTTTTTAACATATAGATATTAACAAACCTACAGTGATCAAACTCATAAATCGGTCTTGGGGGACTGTTTTCCTAGAATTTCTAAAGTTAGACTCTTGTCTTCTCCAAAGATTTGATAAATACTTTTTCTATTTTTTTGTTTGTCCATTCTTGCCTTGCTTTGTTTTTAAGAAAGGGAGGTGTTTTTTTTTTCTTTAGTTTTGACGTAAGAGAGAGCTGAATTAATTATTAGATACATCTGGGATCTACTTCAGCATACGGTATATTAAATAAGGCTTAAATGATTTTCTAAAAAATACAGTCATTCTGCAAATTAAGCACAATTCTAACAAAAATTCCAGCAATTCTGTGTGTAACTTGACAAAACCATATATTCAAAAATCTGATTTTCAAATCAATACAGAAAAAGGACCACAAACAGTCAAAGCAGGTGGAGGGTTAAGCCCTACCTGATATTCAGTTGTATGACTTAGCTAATAATGAAGGATTAACTCAGTGTTTTATGGACCCAGACATTCAAACAGACCAGTGGAAGAGAAGAGCCACAGTGCATAGGTGGCAGAGAAACCTGACCTTGGCACAGACTGCATTAAAGATCAATGAGGAGGAATTTACTGGCCAATAAATGATACTGGCAAAAGTGGACACCCATGGCTGGAGCGGGGAGATGATGGGGCAGAATGTGACCTCACATACCCTGGGAAAATGAATTCTTGGTAGATTAAGGACCTGAATATGAAAACCAAAATTGTAAAACTGTTAGTTGAAAATATAAAAAAAAGAATCTTTGACTTCAGAGTACTAAAAATGCTCTAGAAACACAAAAATGGGAAGCTAATAACAGATCACTAATGTTTGAGAATTCTGAAAACAGCACCATTAATAAAGATGTTAGAAGCCACAGACTAAGGGAGAGGGATTTGCAATGCACACTCTAAACAAGGAATCTGTAACCAAAATAATTTTTTAAACTCCAAAAATACCAACAGACAATCCACGAAAGAAGAAGCAAGAAAGAAATAAACATAAAAAAAGGCTCAGTCACACAGGCCTCTGGGGAAATGCAAATGGGAATGAAATGCCCCATCTCTCTCTATAGTCACAGGTGCCCAAAGTAACCTCTGGGGAGCTCTGGGTACCCAGAAACCCTTCCAAGGGCTGTGGATGCCCAAATCATGATTGTTGTAATAAGTGATTTGCCTTTTAGTGCTCATTCTTTCCCAAGTATATTTTTTAATCTTCTTTTAAATTTAAATCCAATTAATTAACATACAGTGTATTATTAGTTTCAGAGATTGAGTTCAGTGATTCATCAGTCTTATATAATACCCAGTGCTCATTACATCACGTGCCCTCCTTAATGTCCATTACCCGGTTCCCTTATCTCCCTACTCTCTTCCCCTCCCACAATCCTCAGTGTGTTTCCTGTGATTAAGAGTCTCTTACAGTTTGTCTCCCTCTGATTTCATCTTTTCACTCTTCCCCTACGATCCTCTGTTTTGTTTCTTAAATTCCATATATGAGTGAGATCATATAATTCTTTCTCTGATTGAGTTATTTCACTTAGTATAATACCTCTAGTTCTATTCCCATCATGGGAATGGCAAGATTTCTTTTTTTTTTTTTTTTCATGACTGAGTAGTAGTAGTCCATTGTATTTATATACCACATCTTCTTTATCCATTCATCTGTTGATGGACATCTAGGCTCTTTCCATAGTTTGGCTATTGTGGACATTCTGCTATAAACATTGGGGTGCACGCACCCCTTCGGATCACTACATCTGTATCTTTGGGGTAAATACTCGTAGTGCAATTGCTGGGTCATAGGGTAGCTCTATTTTCAACTTTTTGAGGAACCTCCATGCTGTTTTCCAGAATGGCTGCACCAGCTTGCATTCCCACCAACAGTGTAGGAAGGTTCCCCTTCCTCTGCATCCTCACCAGCATCTGTCACTTCGTGACTTGTTAATTTTAACCATTCTGACTGGAATGAGGTGGTATCTCATTGTGGTTTTGAATGGTTTTTTAACTCAAGGCCACGTGACATGTATATCATAACAGACCAAATGCAGAAGTGGATATAAGAATCCAGATGTCTTCTAATTTGGCAGAAACTAAAAGTTTTCAAAAATGGAAAACAATGTCACGTTTCTAGTTAAATTCGGTTTTGTCTTAGAAAAACTAATTTCTAACATTATATTAAGAAGAATATATTAGTTTTACTGACATAATGAATAGATTCATTATCACTATTTTAAACAAATTAATAAATAATTCTTCAAATTTTTGCTTATTTTTTAATTAGGTAAATATTTATAAACATAACTCACACAATGAAAGCTCTTTGAGGATCCTCAACAATTTTTTACAAGTGTAAGGGGTCCTGAGAACACAATGTTTTAGTGCTGATAACATGTACAACAATGACAGCCCTCACACGTCTGGTGGAAGGGCGAACTGCAACAATCTCTCTAGACAGGACCTAGTCAAGGAGAAGTTCTCCATATTCCCTGACCCAGTAATTCTACCACTATATACCTTAAGAATAACTCACATATCACTCTTCCCCATGCTCACTTGTCACTTTCTTTATCATTTCAAAAAACTCAAAACAACCTAAATATTCATTGTTTCAAATCAGCAAATACCTAGTAGGGGTCTACTGTGTGAAAGGTGCTGTTCTAGATGCTGCAGGGATGGGAGTGGGCAAGACAAAGAGCCCACCCTCACAGGGCCTGCCTTCTGGTGGGGTGGAGGGACACAGGATATAAGGTAAAACCAATACAAGAAGATGGAGAGAGACAGGATGTATTTGAGATCTGGTGGACGGGATCAGGAAGGGCCTAGCTGAGGGGACATTTGAGAAGAGAACTGAATGAAGGGAGCATGTAAAACAAGCAGATAACTGAAAGAAGGACATCTGAAGAAGAAGGAAAGAAGAAACAGCAAGCACAGAGGCCATAAATGGAAACGTTCTCAGCATGTTAGAAATAGCAAGAAAACCAGTGTGTTTGAAGTAAAATAAACAAAGGGAAAAGTGATAAGAAATGAGATTAGAGGAATGGACAGAGGGCAGATCATACCCAGTCTTCTGAACCACAGTAAGACTTCAGCACTCAGTGTGGGTGACGAAAGAGAGAACAAGATTGTGGTGAGCCAGGAGGGACACAATAAAACATATGTTTCAAAAGCGTGACTTAGCTGCTATCAGAATAGATTAAAGAAGAGTGGAAAGGCAAGAACAGAATCGGAACAGTGAGAAGGGAGACTATTCCAGTAACAGAGACGAAAGATGAGGGCATTCAAGACCATGGAAGCAGCTGGGATGAGACATGGGACTGATCACTTGCTGACAGATTCGATGTGAAATCCAGGGAAGAGTCAAGGGTGACTTCAAGTGTACTGGCTTGAGAACTGGCTGAAAACCCTCTAAAGTTAAAAAGGGGCTAAAGCCACGGGACTGGTGAGCACACTAGAAGAGCGAGTTCGGAGAACCGCTGTGAATCTGTGCCCTAGAGAACGACACACCAGGGACCATGCACAGACCAGAGCTACAGGCACCGAAATGCATGCCGCTGAGAATGGCCCAGCAGAGAGGAGAGAGGGAGAGGAGGTAAAAAGCCATGAGAATATGTGATCCAAAGCACAAATGGAGGAAATGATCAAAGAAAGAAAGACAAATCTTCCATGGGACAGGAAAGAAGCATGCACAGTTTGTGAGGACAGATGTAGTAGGGAAACCCACTTATAGGGATTCACTGATGGGAAAAAGAAGATCTTGCTGGACAGAAAGTGTTTTGTCTTTTCAAAATGAGAACTCATTAGTGGAGAGACGGGTAGCACGGGGCACTCAGAGAAAAGTACAATAGGACTGCCTATCAGGGCTGAGCACCCATTGAGGAGGGTTAGCAAGAAGCTGGCTTCGAAAAACTCAAAAAAAAAAAAAAAAAAAAAAAAACAACAATATGCCAAGTGAAAGAAACACTGTCTGAGAAATACCCAGAAGAGTGGACCCATGGAGACAGAGCACAGACTAAGGGTCACCACGCATGGGGGTAGAGCAGAATGGGGGAAACACTGCTAAATGAGGAAGAGGTTTCACTTTGGAGTGATGGAAATAGTGTGGACCTAGACAGACACAGTACCCGCACAAAACTGTGAATGTACAAAATGCCACTGGAATGTTCACTTTAAAATGGTTCTTTTTTTTAAACTTAATAAAAAGCAGAGGAAATGGAATTAGAACACTGTGGAGGAGGAGAGGGACACACTGAAGTAAGTTCAGGTCTCCTAGCATCCCAGGGACAAGTATCTTATTAAGAATGAACTACCCACCTACTAGAAGGCCATAGTGACACTATACTTCTAAATGTGTATTAAAATTTTCTCTGTTCCTTTGTCATAATGATGTTTCAAAAGATAAGATAACCTATTGTTCTTCCATAAAATGCATCAAGTCTGTTCCCTGTAGGCATAGAGTTGAGCTCTGTTTGCAAAGCAGTAGTACCCAAATGTTAATTCAAGTGCTTTGAATATAATCAACAGACCAATCAAGCCCCAGGTAGTTTTCCTGCAAGGTACTGGGAAATACAATTAAAATAGATGACAAACTTGGCTCTCACCAAGTTTGTGATCTCAAGAGTTTTTTAAAAAATATTGTCACTCATCACTTTTTCAGAATCCTCAGAAGAAATGGGGTTGGAGAGGACAGGACAAGAAAAAGGTGGAGGAGGAGGGGAGGGGAGGACAGAGGGTGGAGGAAGGGAAGGAGTGAGGCATAGTTAAGGAATAAGAAGAAAGGGAAGGAAGAGAGAAGAGAAGGAGGAGAAAAAGAAGGGTGGGGGAGGAGAGGAAGAGGAGGACAGGGAAAATCAGCAGCAGCACCAGAGCTCGCACAGAGGAAGTGGAGAGTTTGGGTTTATCACACATGCGGACTCACCTGGTGGCTCAACAGAGGGAGAACAAGGCAAGGAGGTTTCGAGATCCTGCAAGGCAGTGATGAGCAGTGACCACAGTGGCTACTGAGCGGTAGCCTGCCCTCTACTCCAGACAAGGAGAGAAGGAAATGAAAAAGCAAGAAAACTCATCTGCAAAGGAAACAGTCAACAAAACCAAGAGGCAACCCATGGAATTGGGAGAAGATATTCACATGGAATGGGAGAAGATATTCACAAATGGCACTATAGACAAAGGACTGATATCCAAGATCTATAAGGAACTCCTCAAACTCAACACACACAGAACAGATAAGCACGTCAAAAAATAGGCAGAAGACATGAACAAACACTTCTCCAAGGAAGACATACAAATGGCTAACAGACACATGAAGAAATGCTCATCATCATTAGCCATGAGGGAGAATCAATTCAAAACCAAATTGAGATACCACTTTACACCAGTGAGAATGGCCAAAATTAACAGTACAGGAAACAACGTGTGTTAGAGAGGATGTGGAGAAAGGGGACCCCTCTTACACTGTTGGTGGGAATGCAAGTTGGTGCAGCCACTTTGGAAAACAGTGTGGAGATTACTTAAGAAATTAAAAATAGAGCTTCCCTATGACCC
>PISX010027904.1:0-22319 GCA_004024625.1 Mellivora capensis
GAGGGAAATTGGGGGGGAGATGAACCATGAGAGACTATGGACTCTGAAAAACAACCTGAGGGTTTTGAAGGGGCGGGGGGTGGGAGGTTGGGGGAGCCAGGTGGTGGGTATTGTGGAGGGCACGCATTGCATGGAGCACTGGGTGTGGTGTAAAACTATGAACTCTGTTACACTGAAAAGAAATTAAAAAAAAAATAAAGTGCAGCATCTCTAATCTCAACTAATTCATATGCACATCAGAGTTTAAGAAACACTGCGCTAGGCTGTCCACTCTAAGAATTAAGTCCAGCTTTTCTGCCACTGTGGGCCTTTGTTTTTCCATCTGTAGGTTGGATGGAGTGCCATTAGTCACTAAGTTCTTATTCCTGACCCTGAAGAGACCCTGAAGTAGAGGTGACCCCTGGAAGGGAGAGGGTTACGTGTATGCAAGACACCTGGCCGGTGCTGCACTGAACACCATGTAAATTTTATACCTTGTAAAATGCCATATGCAAAACTGCCATGTTATTGGATGAAATTCAGTGTCAGGACTGGTGACATTTTTTTCATTGGAGCGCCATGCTGTGATGGCAGGGGTCATTTGCAGTCTGTTCTGGAACCCAGGGAATTGAAGTCCAGGGAGAGAGAAAGATAGAGAGAATGAGAGAGAGCAAGTGAGGAAGCTTGGGGCAGAGTAGCTGCGGTGATCCAAGAGGATCAGGACCCAGTTAAGAGTAAAGATGAAGGGTCATATTAATGATGATACATTCATCTTGCTTTTCCCTCTGTAGAGTTCTCACTGGACATTATCTCAGTGCAGTCTACCTAGTTCTTACTTGCCGCCATAAGTTAACCACCATTAAATATTTACACGGTCTTCGTGTACCTCTAATCTTTTTTCATTTAATGCTAGCCTGAGGGCTCCAGAGTCTTCTCTCTTCACCTCCATATCTCACTCTCTAAAAATGTCACAATATTATTCTCAGGTGCCGCATGTTGCTGACTAACAGCTGTTCAGTTAAGCTGTTCCTTTTCAGTCCCATCTACTAGCAAATTTTTACAAGAGCTACAAACGTGCAGAGAAAGCAGAAATGATGGAAAATCTGGCATTCCAAATGGTGTAAAAAAGAAAAGGATCTGGATAAGTCAATTATACTATCTGGATGATAGTGTAATTAACCCTTGTATGATTTGGTGATGACTACGTCACTTGTCATCTTTCCTGGGACCCATCTGAGAAAAACTGATCACCAGTGGCTGTTGTTGCCCATCTAGAGTGGACATGTTTCCCAGGCTGCTCATCTTTCCTTAATCTAAACAGGATTGGCTTTAGTCTCTCAAAATTTAGTTGTTTGAGTTGCTGTAGAATTGCTGTTTAAGGAGTCTCTGACATTTTCATCATAAAGATGCTCTGGTATAGGAAAATCAACCCTAGGTCTGGAGTTGGAAGACTGGGTTTGAGTTCCGACTCATTAGCTAAGTGCCCTTAGGAAATTAATGTAGTCTTTCTGAGCATCTGCTGTCTTCCAGAATCTGTCCCTTCCTTCCTCATGGACACCTGGTTACCCAGTGAGAGATCACATTTCTCAGCCTTCTTCATAGCTAGGCATGGTCTACTGGCTAAGTTCTCTCCAGTGGAGTGTGAGGAGAGGTGATGTGTGAGACAATGGCCTACAGTGGATTCTTTCTCCTCCTTCCCCTTCTTTTGTGGAGCTGGGTCCTGGACCTAGGTGCAGGTGCACCTAGGACCTAGGTGTTTTTATGGTGCAGATGAAGACAACACCCCGAGGGGATGGCAAACCAACACGGTAGGGGAACCTGGATCCAAAGATGTCTTTACAAAATATAGCGGCCCTGCCAGCTTGCACCTCCAAGCTCTATACTCTAAAGTATGCAAGGAACAAATGACTATTTCATCCACGGTATTTTTTGTCTCTTTATTATAGCTGCTTATTCTTAACCTTAATACAACATTTATATTTTATTTATAAGATTGGGGAATTGCAGCTTTTGACAGGACTGTTGTGAGGGTTAAGTCATGTGATGTATGTGTTTTATAAATTGTAAGGTGCATGTATTATAATATTAGCTTTTATTGTTCTTGTAATTCTTGCATTTGTCAGACCACAGGTAGGCATGGCAGAGGAAGGGACAGGAGGTGGGTTCAAATAATAAAGTGTCTGGAGGGAGGGGGATAAGTCACTTCTAGGAGATCTCCTGATCCTGCTGGGGAAAATGGGGAGGTATGAATAGAGAAGCATAATGGTCACATTATGGATTCGGAGTCAGACGGCCTGGATTTCAATCCAGATTCTGCCACTTATTACTGTAGGCAAGTTACTTAACCTCTCTGTTCTACAGTTTTCTCAGAAAAATGAGGATGATGATGGTGCCAACCTCATAGGGTTGTTGTAAAGACTAAACATGAACTGTGAGAATTCATGCATATATGACACTTCAAACAATGCCTGACACAAATGGCATTAGTGTTTGAATTACCACTGTGTTCACAGGAAAGAACAAGTGGAAATGAGGAGATGGGTGCATAAATGAGTAAGTGACCTCTCCATCTCAAGATTCATCATTATCCAAGACTACTTCAATATCCTTGTGGAAACTTACTAACATTCTGACTCCAAAATTCCTTTTCTTCTCAACTCCCATTACCATACCACACTGGTTCTCAATTGGATGGTGTTTTACCATTGTCATGAGCCAGGCAAGAATTGTGATGCCGTTGTCACTCCCTATCATTGAATGAAAAACCTGGGCCAGAGCTATTTACATATTATTATTACTGCAGTTGAGTTATATACAGTGTTGGTTTCATCATTATTTTAAAGATCCTAATAAATATTATGCTGATATTTGGCATTAAAGTGGTAAATTATGAACCCAAATAGTTAAGGAAACAGAGCACCACATATGCAGTTTGTATTATTGAAGCAGATAATTGTAGTTGGAGGCATGGTAACATTTCCATATTCACTTGAAAAGCCACAGCCTAGAGTATTGTGGGACCCAAGGAAGGAAATCTCCCACAAGTAGATGAAACTGTGCTATGTTTTATTGCATATATATATATATGTAATATATATATGCAATGTGTATATATATAACGCAATATATATCTCATATATATATATGCATATCCATGCCCGGATATGCAATTCAAGGTGGAAAAATAGTTAAAATTCTCAGAATACGTAAAAGACCTCGAAAAATGACAAGAAGCTGTGTATCGAAGAGGATTGTGATTAAGGCATTGAACCACTAAACATCAATTTGTCAGAAACTCCTTGTTAACTTGGAATAGAAGCAGATTAATTTTCAGCAGCATGTGCTTTGTGAGTCAGTTGAGGGAAAAGGTATAAATTAAATCGAGTGGAAAATGCTGATAAGCTCAGTAGTTTTGGCATGTTTAGAAATTTTTATGTTAAAGGTATCAAAGAAATAAAGAACTTAATCATAGGTACCAAAAAGCATCATATCACTGAAATAATATGCAGGATTTCAGAAGCCAAAAGTTGTTACCATATTTAATTTAGTCAATAAAAATTATCTAAGAATGAGATATTTCTCAGATATTAAAAAAATAGATGGATGATGGTTGAATTGATAGAAGATTGGTTTAAAGTAATGTGATATAGACGGTGACTGGACATCTGCAGCCCTTCAACACCTCCAGCCACAAACCATTTAAAGACAGTTTCAGGAAGGAATATGGATCCTGGCTGTTGTCGGGGAGCTTTCTGGTGAAATAAATAAAGTTCTAGCTCTAAAATTGATAGTTTGGGTGGTAAAGCACTTGAAAGAAAGATGGAGAGACAGGTGCTGCTCTTAATGATACGAAGGACAGCAATGTGTAGAAAAACATGTAGAAAAACATGAACAAAGGACTTTGAGTCAAAAAGTGAGTTGAACAGAGCTGGCTTCAGTGTAAAAACATTTGGGGAATGCTTTAAACAATTTATTATATATGTATACATTTTCCTTGTAAATGTTTAGGAGTGATATAGGAAAGAAATCTGCATCTACAATCTAAAAGGGTTTTTTGATAAAAAGTTGTGATAAGAATATATCATGTTATAGCTTAATTATCTTCATTTTTTTCTTTCTTAGTGTCTCATAAAATAATGGTGCATAACATATTCCAATTAATGATGTGTTAGATTCAAGCCACTTCCAAAGCTGGAAAATTGGTAGCATTGGAACTGTCTAATTTCTGATGTCTTACATGTCAATATTGACACCCCAATCATACCTTCATGTCCTTCCTGATTTCTTACTTCCATACTCATCCAGAATATGTTTGGTATACCAGGATAGCCTTTCATTCCCTCAGTTCCTCTTTTTTATTATCCTTTCTAGTTCATTGATCCCTTCCTGTGTCCATCCTGTCATCTAGTCTAGACCCTATGAAAGGAACCAGTACATTCTACCTTCCCTCCTCTTCCCTTCAGTTACACCTCTGTCTCAGGTGCTTGGCCAATTGTCAGTCTGGGTCCATAAGCTTTAATTTCATTAAAAATTAATTATGACTGAAAAACAATCTGAGGGTTTTGAAGGGGCCAGGGGGTGGGAAGTTGGGTGAGCCTGGTGGTGGGTATTATGGAGGGCACGTATTGCATGGAACACTGGGTGTGGTACATAAACAATGAATTCTGGTACACTGAAAAGAAATTAAAAAAAATTAATTATGATGTTTTAAATATATGCAAAAGTTTAGGCATCTGTATACCCATCACCCAATTTTAACAGGTGTCCTATTTGCTTCAGATTTATCTTTTAACAGGTTACAGTGAAAGCCCTGCTGCCTCAGAGACATCAGCACCCGTTAGCTCCCTTTCCCTTAATTCTGCCAAAATATCAGCACCAGTGGAACAGTGAATCTCCTCAGAGATCTGGGTTCCAAACCTGCAGGATCTCACTTGTAAATCTCCCAGTTCTAACAACCCTTCTCTTCCTTCACTCCCTCACCCAGGAACAGCAAGGGGAGTTTCCTGCCATTACGATTTCTCTATTACCTGAGCACTGGGTATTACGTAAGACTGATGATTCACTGACCTCTCCCTCTGAAACTGATAATATGTTAATTAATTGACTTTTAAAAAATAATATAAAAAATGTAAAGTAAGATTAAAAAATATTTACTGTCTTTTACATACACACACACACAAAGTAAAGCTTAAATGCCTAGTCTAATAAGAAAAAGATTGGTTGCCTGTGTATCTGGCTTTGGAAAAATCAGGCTATGTCTGTCAGTCTGTGATGCCATTCATTTGAAAGTATCACAGTCACCAGGATACAGCAGGAAGTCAGTAAGTGGTTTTTCTTTCACCCAGAGTACATGTGATGTCTTTCTTTGAGGTAACGACTGGGTGATGTTTGTCTACATATATAAAAATAAACATATCAGCCACTGTATTTCCTGTAGTAATCTAAACTATAAGGCTTTGACTATGGTAGGGTTTTCAGGTTTTTGGTTTTTTTTTTAAGAGTGATAACATATTTGTTATTTTTCTTCTAAATATCATATCTGCTTATTGCAAAATCTTTCCAATAGTCTGAAAAAATACAAAATAAAGACATAAATTCTCTCATCAAAAAAAAGTAGAAAAACCAAACAAACAATTTATGTATTACTTCCTGGTTTACTTCTTGCTTTCTTAATCCATTTCCTAATACCTGTTTAATTTCCCATATTAAGTTCTCTTTGTTAAAACAACTGTTACAGCTTTTGTCTTTCTGGTGGGGACTTGATAGATACATTTCCCCTTTCTCTCCAGAATAAATGACTATTTAGAAGCTGGTATATATCACTCACATTTTGGTTACATAAAATTGATATGAAAAATTAATTTATATGTAATTTTGAATAATTGTTTTTCCCCGATTTTATTGTTTTTCAGAGTCAAGATGAAACAGAAAGATCTGATTCATTTACATTTTATTGTATGAAGAAATTATAGTTTATCTATTGCCCTACTGGGTAATAAGTAGTTTATGTCCACTTTGTTGTTAATACAAACATTGCTGCAAGAAAGATTTTTATGTCTCTTTGGGCTCATGTGTAAGAATCTCTGTAGGGTATAATCCTAGAGGTGGAATGGCTAGATAGTAGAGGATGCACCTATTTAAATTTATTAAGTTAAATTGGATTTTCACATATACTGGTATTGTACTTTTCCCCATTACCTTGCCATCTGTTATTATTAAGAGAGTGCCCCCCCCATCTGATGGTGTAATACGGTTTTGGTTTAATTAATTGACATTTTTCTGATATCTACATATATATTTATATATGTATATATTTATGTTAACCCATTTCCATTATATGTATTTCAAATACCTTTTCCTGTACTTCAGCTTCTCTTTTAACACTATGCCGTTTTCTGTCACAGAGAAGCTTTAAATATTCTGGAAGCCTAATTTATCAACCCTTTTCTTTATGAGTTTTTACTTTTTTTATCTTGTATAAGAAACCTCCCACGAAAGTCATGAAAATATTGTACAATATTTTCTTTAAGTTTAATTTTGCCTTTTGTTTTTAATTTGTTCTTCAATCTATTTGCATTGACTTTTTTGTATGGCGTAAAATTAGAATGTAATTTTTTCACTTTCCACATGGAGGACCTTTTGTCTGAGCACATTTTATTCTATTTATTGGTCTGTGTGATTCTTTTGTTTGTTCCCACACCACACTTCAACTTTTATAGCTGTGCAGTTCATCTTGATATCTGGCATGGTATCAAGGGTGAGTGACTCACTGTTATTTATTTTCTTCAAATTGGCTTGGCTATTTTTGGCCTTTTATTCTTTCAGAGTGAATTTCAGGATCAAATTTAATGAAAAAACCTGTTGGGATTTTTGAGTAGAGTTGCTTTGAATTTATAAGTTAGTTTGGGGTAAATTTTTATCTTTATCATATTAAAGGGGAGCCCTCCTATAGCTAAGGTCTTGCTCACTGATATGTTATTTTTAGACTAGTAACACTGACATCACCTGGATCTTGTTAGAAATGCAGAATCTTAGATTTCATCCCATACTGGCTGAATCAGAATCTTCATTTAACAAGAGCCCCAGAGTTGTATGCACATTATTAAAGTTTGAGAATTATGGTTTTAAAGTCATCCCTTTCCTCTTCTTAAATAGAGCTAGGGACTGAGGGTCTCTCCACTAGACCAGAAGTCCCTTCACTAGACCACTTAGTGGTCTTCTCTCCACTAGATTGTCTTAAATAAAAAAGAGACATCCTAAAATATCATCTTAATACACTCACTCCAACCCTAGGTGCATATCACCCATTGTCATTTGCTCCCCTCATAGTCAAGCTCCTTGAAGGAGAGGTCTGTGTTCATTGCCCCCACTTCCTCACCTTCCAGCCATTTCTCAGGCTTCTGTGCCCCATAATTTTATCAAAACTGCTTGAACTCATAAAAACAAATGATATTTTGCCATTAGTGACAACATGGGTGGACCTAGTACATACTATGCTAAATGAATTAAGTCAGAGAAAGAACGACAAATAGTGTATGATTTCACTTATATGTGGAATCCGAAAACCAAACCAACAAAAAACAAAAAAGACTCTCCAATACAGAGAACAAACTGATGGTTGCCAAAAGGAAGGGGGTTGGGGGAGTGGGCAAAGTGGTAAAGGGGAGTGGGAGGTACAGTCTTCCAGTTATGAAATGAGTAAGCATTGGAATAAAAGGTACAGCCTAAGGAATACAGTCGATGGTATTATAATAGCATTGTCCGGTAACAGATGGCAGCTACACTTGTGGTCGCATATGTTGAATCACTCTTGTACACTGCAGCCTAATACAGCAATGTGTGTCAACTACACTTCAGTAAAAAAACCCCGCAACTTCTTTATCTGTTGAAGGGCATCTTAGCTCTTTCCACAGTTTGGCGACTGTGGCCATTGCTGCTATGAACGTTGAGGTACAGATGGCCCTTCTTTTCACTACATCTGTATCTTTGGGGTATTACGCCTCCATCAGAAAGGATGAATACCTGACTTTTGTATCAATATGGATGGAACTGGAGGAGATTATGCTGAGTGAAATAGGTCAAGTAGAGAAAGTCAATTATCATATGGTTTCACTTACTTGTGGAGCATAAGGAATAACACGGAGGACATTGGGAGATGGAGAGGAGACGTGAATCAGGGGAAATCAGAGGGGGAGACAAACCATGAGAGACTGTGGACTCTGAGGAACAAACTGAGGGTTTTAGAGGGGAGGAGGGGAGGGGGATGGTGAGCCTGGTGGTGGGTGTAAAGGAGGCACATATTGCATGGAGCACTGGGTGTGGTGCATAAACAATGAATCTTGGAACACTGAAAAAATTAAATTAAAAACCCTGCAAAACCTAATACTGAGTGAAGAAGGTAGACACAAAAGATTATATATGATTTTGTATGTACAAAGTATAAAAGTAGGAAAAGACATAGGGTAACTGGATCAAAAATCAAGAACCATTTATATGCTGCCTACAAGAGACCCACTTCAGACCTAAAAAACATGTAGATTGAAAGTGAAGAGATGGAAAAACAGTTATTATGCAAAGCGAAGCAAAAAGAAAGCTGGGATAGCAATACTTGTATGAGACAGAATAGACTTTAAAAAAAAGACTAATAAGAGACAAAGAGGGACACTATGTAATGATAAGGGGAACAATCCAACAAGATGATATAACAATTATAAAAATATATGCACCCAAAACAAGAGCATCTAAATACAAAAGCAACTATTAACAGACATAAAGGCAGAAATTGACATTAATACAGTAATAGTAGAGGACTTAATATCCCACTTACATCAATGGAGAGATCATTCAGACAGAAAAATCAACGAGGACACAGTGGTTCGAATGTCAGATTAGATGAACCTAACATATATTCAGAGCATTCCATCCAAAACCAGTTGAATACATTCTTTTCAGTACACATGGAACATTTTCTAGGATAGGTCACATATTGGGCCACTAAACAAGTCTTCATAAATTCAAATAGACTGAAATCCTATCATGCATCTTTTCCTACCACAGTGGTAAGAAACTAGAAATCAACCACGAGAAAAAAATCAGGAAGAACACAAATATGTGGAGCCAAATAGTATGCTACTAAATAATGAATGGGTCAGCCAAGAATCAAAGAGGAAATAAAAAAATACATGGAGACAGATGAAAATGAAAACAGTCCAAAATCTTTGTGATGTAGCAAAAGCAGTTCTAAGAGGGAAATTTAGAACAATACAGGCCTGCTTCAAGAAATAAGAAAAATCTCAAACAACCAAAACTTACCCCTAAAGGAGCTAGAAAGAGAACAAAGGCCAAAGCCAGAAGGCAGGAAATAATAAATATTAGAAATATTTGAAATAGATGAAATAATAATAGCAGAAATAAATGAAATAGAGACTAAAAAAACCCAATAAAACAGATCAATGAAACCAGGACCTGATTCTTTGAAAATATCAGTAAAATTGATATATCTTTTTTAAAGATTTTATTTATTTGAGAGAGAGCGAGAGAGAGAGCATGAGAGGTGGTGGGTCAAAGGGAGAAGCAGACTCCCTGCTGAGCAGGGATCCCTATGCAGGACTCCATCCTGGGACTCCAGGATCATGACCTGAGCCAAAGGCAGTCACTTAACCAGCTGAGCCACCAGGTGCCCCAAATTGATAAATCTTTAGCCAGATTTATAAAAACAGAATAGAGAGGACTAAAATTTTATATGCATATATAAAATCTGGCATGTATATACATATATATGTATATATATAAAATGGCCGTAAAAATAATGAGATTTTGCCATTTATAACAACATGGATGGCTCTAGAAGTTATAATGCTAAGTGAGATAAGTCAGAGAAAGACAAATACCTTAATGATTTCTCTCATGTGGAATTTACAAAACAAAACAAATGAACAAAGGAAAAAAGAGACAAAAATGCTTTCAAATACAAAAAAGAAACTGGTCATTGCTAGAGGGGAGGTAGGTGGGACGATGGGTGAAATAGACAAAGGGAATTAAGAGTACACTTATATCATGAACACTGAGTATTGTACAGAATTGTTGAATCAGTATATTGTACACCTGAAACTAATATTACATGTTAATTGTTCTACAATTAGAAAATAAAAATTTTTTGAAAAGGTTAAAAAAAAAAAGCTAATCTATGGAGTTAGAAGTCAGACTAATGGTTACCCTTGGGGGGATAAGTACAAGGGACAAGGGGAAGTTTTGGGGGTGCTGGTAATGTTCTATTTCTTAATCTGGTTATATGAATGTATTCACACTATAGACTTATGTACTTTTCGGTGTGCATGTTTACTTTAATAAAAAGCTCAAAAATACTTTTTAAAAAATGGAGGGAAAAAAGCCAGTCAGCTTGAGCTCAGGTTACTAAAAGCCTCTTAATTTCCAAGTCCAATGGGCATCTCTGAGTGCCCACTTTACTTGACCTTCTTGAAGAACGTTTGCATCTTGTTAATTCATTCTTTCCTTTGTTTTCACAGCAGGTGCCACAGCTTGGGCCCCTATTACCTCCTGCCTGTCCCATGCAATACTCTCCTAACCCACTTTTTCCTTCCCAGAATATATACTTTATCCTCTCTAGAGCTGCTTGGGTTCTTCTAAATGCAAATCAGATCCTGTTACTGCTTTCCTTAAAACCATTCCCTAAAGCTCATATCTCACAGGTAAAACCCAAAACTTCTTGGGCCATCATAAGAGGACCTTGTGGATTAAGTTTATGCCTAACTCTCTTCACCTCATTTTCCTGCCATTCTTGTTCATGAAACTTGTGTTCTATCCAGACAACTTGCAGTTCCCGGTAGCTCATGTCATTTCTTGTGTTCATGCCTTTGCATTTGCGTTTCCTTCTGCCAGGAATGCCCTTCCCCTTTGACTATTTATCAAGCACACACTCATTCTTCCAGACCCAGTTCAAATGTCTTACTCCATGAAGAAGTCGCTCCCCACTTAGAGAGATCTCTCTTGGCCACCATGGTCTGAATTTCTTTGATCGTACTTTTCTCTTAGTATGGCAGCTACTATTTACCTCTTCTTCCCTAATAGCCTATGAACTAGTAGTAGAAGGACTTAATCTTGTCTTTATATCCCTAGTGCAGGCATAGAGTAGGCATGTAATGAATGGATGGATGGATGAATCAGGTTAGTAGAGGAGACATTTGCTCATGATGCCCGTGCTGCCTCTGCTTATAGTGGTGTCTGTTCCAGGAATTTGACCACAGTCTTCTGGGGATCTCGGACAATTCTCCTTCCCTGGAAGGCCCCTCATGAGTGCTCCAGCTGGAAGGGACCTCTCTTCTTCTTGTGCTGAAATACCACTTCTTTCTGGCCCCTCTCTTAGGCACTTACTTCTTTCACAGTATTTGTGCCTCTCTTGCTCAGCCCAAGTCATTTGTAAATTTTCTGAAGCAAGGGGCTATGTTTTATCTTTCTGTGTCCTTCCCCCAAAAGTTCAGCAAATTTCTTGTACATGGAAGGCACTTGATTCATGTCTATTGAAGTGACCCAGCATGGTTTTAACTCACACCAGTGGTAAGTTTTTCATTGAGAGCACAAAGGAGGCTGAGATTCCTGAATTGGAGAGAATGTTCTGTGGGTGGAGCACACACTGAGGGATTATTAGTATCAGGCAGGTGGGTCATTACAAAAATCAAAATAATTGCTAAAGAGAGAGCCTCAGGTCTGAAAAGGCCACTTCTCTTCGAGGAGGCTGCCTTACAGAAATGCTCTCAACCCCTACCGGGGGCCTGGTAGACCCCAAGGCAAAAACTCCCCATCACTAAGCCTATCTAAACTAAGCTCTGGGAACCTTCTGAAGGCATTTTTAAGAAGATGCCAAAAGAGAGAATGTGATTAAATTTTCTAGAGCTATGGGAGACCCTGGGAGAAAATGCGTTCCTTTGGCTTCGGCTCCCTTAGCTGAAATATCATAGTGGAGGAGAGCTCCTTTCTTACTCCCAGAAGGCTTAGAATTCTAATCTCTGTTTAAATTAAGCATAACTGAGGAGGAAAAAGAGCCAACTTGGTAAAAAACAATGGGCTTAAATGGAATAAGCTGAGTTTGTGGTGTGGCATATATGCCTTCTGCAATTAGATGAGCTCAGATCTCATCCAGATTCTTATCCACACTGCTGGCCTGAAGAAGGAAGCCAGTAAATATCAAATATGTCAACAATAAACATTTCCTTTGATTTTCTCCTGAGGCATCAGAGATTTCAGTATTTCATTGTAATAGGTTTTCATCATGTGCTGTTTCAAAAACTGCCTTGAAAATAGGCTTGCAACTCCCAGTTTCTTCCTTGTCGGCAAAGGGAGCGAGGATGTTTGAGGCCCAAGAAGCTGACACTGGAGCTTTGGCCATGGTGGGGCAGGGAGGCTGGGTAGGTAGGTCCCCAGAATTCCTCTGACATCAGGACAGAAGTCCCAGCTGGATAACCTTCGGGCTTCTAGGACTTGGGAATGCTTATCAGAGTATGCAGTGTGAGCACATGGTCACTCCGTAGCCCAGAGAGGGTCATATCTACTTAAACAAATTTCCTCAGTATATTCAACCTTATCAAAGTACATATGGAGGGTTTTCCTGTGAAGGCTAGAGCAGAATTGCAAGTGAGTGGCTTTCATTTTTTTCTCTTCAGAGTAGACAAAGTGAAAGGATTAAAGGAGGTTGGAAGAAAACTCTAATATTATCTTATTCATGTAAGTACCCAGTGACCTTACACACACTTCTTCAATTCCAAATCAAAGAGGCCTGGGTGTTCCTCCACAAAGTCACAGTTCAGTTGTGAGAGCAGCGAGTAAAGTTGTGTTGTATGTTTTCTGTTTGCCCTTCCAGTTCTGTTCTCTTCCCTTTTCCAGGTTCCAGACAGAGGTTCTCTTACCCTCTGTCTCCAGGTTGAGCTTGGTCAAAGGAAAATACTAGCAAGAGATTAGAGGGAGGGAAGACCTTCAGGCTGGGTCTTTATTCTGGCCCCTCCTTGCTTGTTATCACCTGTTAGAGGAGTTCTTCTCCTGAAGACTGGGAAGTGGTCTACCCCTGTCATTTCACTGGTTTCTCAAGGTTTTGTTAACTGCCTCTTCCCTCTGCTGCTCTAGTCCTAGAAGGAGGTGACAGCAGCCTGGTGTCACTAGCCTCAGGGTTCCTCACTGTCCCTTGGTGACTCTTGACCCTGCCACATTTTGTAAACAGTTCCTCTGTTAAGGGCTTCCCTGGATACCCCTACTGAGTGTGTCACTTGTTTTCTGCCAGATGGAGGAGGCACTTTAGAAATGCAGCACAGGGCACTTAATATTGCAAGTGGGAATCGTGGAAGGTATCCTGGAGGAGGTGAGGCATGAAATAAGTACGAGTTAGCCAGGTGAAGGGAATTTTAGACAGCTGGCCCACAAGGTCCTTAAGTTGGAAGAAGTTTGTAGTGGTTAAAACATCTTGTACCTGAGGGCAAAGACACTGCCTCTCCTGCTTGTTGTTAAAGACTCAGCAATGAACATAGGGGTGCAGATTTCATTTTTTTGACATATACCCAGAAGTACATGAATTGCAGAAGAAAAAGTAATTATGTCAGTTGATGTATGTATTAACTAAGCTTATTGTGGTAATCATTTTGCAATATGCATGGATTAAATAATACTGTACACCTTAAGCTTATACAATGTTATATGTTAATTATATCTTGATAAAGCTGGAAAGAAAAGAGTGAATTGTGTGTGAAGAGGGAGGGCATAGAGGTAGAGACATGGCAACATAGGAGCTAAGCAGAGTCAGATCACACACAATTGCCTGCTATTCTTTCCTCTTTCTATTAGCTAGTATTCTATTATAAAATAATATTTATTGTAAACAATTCCAAATGATGCAGAAAGGTATAAAGTGAAAAGTAAAGTTCTTCACGTCCTAATCCTACTGCCCAGAAGAATCAAAACCATGAGTCCACTGAATGTTTTCTTTCAGACATTTTTTTTTTCTTTCAGACATTTTCTTTTTTTTTCTTTCAGACATTTTCTATATACACACCTACCTGCACAGTCAGTCTTTATTTTACAAGTTACACTCTGCTTTAAAAAAGCAGTTTGCAGAAGTATGCAATTTATTTTTGATATCATTCCATTCCATTTCTGTTTGACCTCTTCTAATTATTGCATCTTCATTAGGAATCATCACAACTTATTAACCAGGTTAAATGAGGGACCTTTTTGTAGCTTCCCATTGTTTGGTATTACAGTTAATCCTGCAAGCAACTTCCTTACATCTTTGTGCAAATGTGTGTGTCTGTGAAATAAATTCTCAAAAGTGGAATTGACAGATGACTATGGCCATGTTATTCAAAAATTGCACCATTGTTAGCTACACTTGTGGTCGGAATAGCATAGGACAGAGTGGTTGAATCACTACGTTGTACACCTGAAACTAATGTAACATGGTGTGTTAACTAGACTCAAAACAACAAGAAAAAAAGAATAAACTTTCTGATGGAATAGGTTCCCATACGGTTTTAAATAAAGATTTACCTATTTGTGAATATAAAAGAAGTTGCAACATTTTAAGTTCACAGGAATAAATGTATGTTGGAGGGGGTCATCAAGAGGACGTGACCGCTGGCTGACCTCTGAGCTGCACCCAGGCAATTAGAAGCTCCTCACCTGCTCCCCATCCTTGGAGTATATCTTCCACCTGAGGCGCTTCCCACAGCCAGAGCCATTTTCTCAGATGCTGCCTTGAGGGAGTCATGGGTAGTTGAGAATGTCCAGGCTAAATATGGGACTGAACCCAGTGCAGGCCTCTGTAGACACTTTTCAGATTCTGGCAAGCAGGTGTGGACATCTACTCATTTCGTGGTTGCTCAAGACCAGCCTAGTAAGTAAACTCCCTTGCTTGTGATGGGCACCTACCAGTCTAGGGTGGCCTGCCCCTTTCTTCTGGCTCTCCTTGCCCTCCAGGCCAGGAACCAGTTTCTATTTTCCCCCAGGGAACTCCCGAGGTTGCAAACCAACAAGTCTGAGAGTGCTGGATACTAGATTTCATTCAACTTGAAAAGTCTGGATATTATCACTCTTAATATGGTGCAATATTGGTTATAATTAGACTTTCACTATTGTCTATCTGATAGGTGGATTTTGCTTATTTTTACTTCTCTCTCTTCCAACAATTTACTTAAGCACTGATAATTTCTTATTTGTAAATTGCAAATTCCAGTTAGAATGGAAAGAAAGAAAATCTCTCAATCTACTCATAAGTACCAATTAATAAATTTCCCTTATTTGACCTTTTATTTTTATCTTTATGTGTACTTCCTCCAGGACTTTTCTACAGCTTCTGAAATGTGTTTTCTTTTTCTGCTTTAAATAAGTAACTATTTTAAATTAATGTACATACTATTTTTTTCCTTAGCCCATCCTTGCTGCTCGAAATACTTTACCCTCATTATTTCCTAGTTTTTCAAGGGTAATGTAGCACCTCAACTTCTGTGTATGTTGTAGTCAGAGAGATAGAAAATAGGTAAAAAAGAAACCATGTAATTTCAGATAGAGCTATGCCATGAAAAAATAAAACAAGGGTTAGGTTAGAGAGTGTGCAGACTGGAGAAGGGAGTGGAAGCTGGTGCACAGAAATGAAGTTTAAATAAGATCTCCTGGAAAAAAATAACATTCAGGCAGACCCCAAATGCCAAGTGAGAAGAAGGAAGGGAGGGGTGAACCGGGCAGAGGGAAGAATGTGCAAAGGCCCTGGGGGTGGGAGGAGCTTAGAATTTTTTTTTTTTATTTCATTTTTTCAGATTCATTGTTTATGCACCACACCCAGTGTGTTTGATTATCAAGAAGACAGCTTGGCAGGCAAGTAAGGAGCAAGGGAGAAGAAGGAAAGGCCATCATAGGGAGTTTGGATTTGACTGGCTGGAAGGGAGACTACTGGAAGGTGTTAAGCTAGGGAATGTCGTGATCTTATTTACATATTTAAAAGGCCATTCTGGAGGTGTGTGCTGCACTGCCTGTTTCCTTCACTCTCCTGCCCTCTTAGCCTCAAGATCTTCTCTCTTTGTAAAACAACAACAAAAAACCCCTCCTTTAACAAATAACACGGAGGACATGGGGAGATGGAAAGGAGAAGAGAGTTGAGGGAAATTGAGGGGAAGATGAACCATGAGAGACTATGGACTCTGAAAAACAACCTGAGGGTTTTTAAGGGGCGGGGGTGGGGGTGGGAGGTTGGGGGAGCCAGGTGGTGGGTATTAGGGAGGGCACGCATTGCATGGAGCACTGGGTGTGGTGTAAAACTATGGATTCTGTCACGCTGAAAAGAAATGAAATAAAAAAAAAAACTTTTTTTTTTTTTTTAACCACTTGGCACTGTGAAGTCACCAAACAGAACAAAACACGGATACAATTGCAAAGTGGCTTTGTATGTGGCCCTTTATCTTTCCTCTGAGTCCTTCAACTCATTTCATCAGAAATAGTTTAATTATATCAAATCTTGGGTGCTAGCTGAAGGATTTGGGGATAGATCTGTCAAAAGATTAGTTGTCCTTTAAAAACAACCGTTGCTGTTTTAGAACATGTTCAAGTACAGAACTGAGTTGCTTTTAGGTACATCCTTCAACTCTTTAGAGATGACTGAAATGTTCCATTCCCATGAAAGTTTAAAAGGAGAGCAATTTAATATACATCTGTTCCTTTTTCCTCTGTCTCTATTTTTTACTAAATTTCTCCTTGTTTAAAAACATTGCCTATAAAAGTCGACTTGAGTGTGAATTACAATTAGAGATACAGTCTCTGAGGTTGCCAAATTAAGTTCTTCACGGATCCATTAACATTTCCCCAGTTCTCTACTGGCTGCTGTAGATGCAGCTCCAGGAGACTTTTGGCTACTTCGCCATCTAGCCTCTGCACGTGGGCTAATGTCTATCAAGCTAATTGCTGGCTAATTCTATAATAGATGCATCCCAGGTGTTTTTCACCATCTTTTGAAGTTTGTACTCTGTTTTCTTCTGCACTTGGACTCCTACTTACAGCTTTACTGACTTGCATAATGCATAAATGTCTACTTGCTCAGAAAGCTATGCCTCTCCTTGCTGTAAGCCCTGGATTAAAAAGAAAAAAAAAAAAAAACCAACTTGCTGACAATAGAATTTAGTTCAGGGTTTTTTTTTTAAATTTTTTTAATTATTTATTTGTCAGAGCGAGAGAGCGAGCACAGGCAGGCAGGCAGAGGGAGAAGCAGGCTCCCCGCCGAGCAAGGAACCCGATGTGGGACTCGATCCCAGGACGCTGGGATCATGACCTGAGCCGAAGGCAGCCGCTTAACCGACTGAGCCACTCAGGCGTCCCAGTTCAGGGGTTTTGATTAACAACAAGAGTCTAGAAGACTTGGTTATTTGGAACTGAGATCTGGGAATGAGCTACATGATAGCCAAATCACAGGCTGCAAACAGAAAGGGAGTTTGTAGTGGGGGTGGTAGGTGGAAGGCGTGAGAGTGAAAGGAAGGTGGCCAAGAAGAGAAATAGGCAGTGCCCACTCAACTCTGCTGTCTTCTGCTGTTTCATGAACTACTGGGTACAACAGCAGTAAGTGAACCTATAGCTTTAAGGCAATGCTGGCCATCTCTTCATGTTGCTTTCATTCTAGAAGCCTAAGAGTTTGGACTCTGATGTTTTCTAGAACTTCAGGTTCTAGACTCTTTGGTATCGTGCATGGCATTTTTTTTTTTTAATCAGTTTTTGAGGCACGGCATTTACCAATGATCCATTACTGACTTTTGCTCAAGTAGTACCTTCCTAAGGACACCTGCCCTGAACCACTGTATTTAAAATTGTAATACTCCAGACTCCCTATACCTTCCTCTTCTTTCCTTTTTCCTGGCATTTGTCACCCTCTAATACACACTGTGCTTCTTATTTATTCTGTTCACAATCTTTATCTTTCTTCCCCTTCCAGAATGTGAGCTTCAAGACTGTAGTGTATTGGTTTTTATTGATTCACATATCCCAAGCACATAGTAGATGCTTCATAAGTACTCATTGAGTGAGTGAATGACATTTTATGGTAAGAACAGATCATAAATATTAGCTCAAGATTCTTTCTTATTTTGGGCATCTGATTAATTCAGCTGTTCAACCAATCATTACTTGTGGACATCTGGATGATGTACATGTACTATATCTACACTTATCATAACTTTTAGTATAATTTCCTAACCAACCATGTACATTTTACTCTTACTTTCAAACTACCAAAAGCCACAGAACTAGCTATCACCTTCTACATAGACAGATTGAGCTAACAAAGTCTGATCCCTATAACTAAGCATATAATATCTTGATCTTTTATTGTATGTCACTTTTATTTTTATGTGAACATCCCCTCTCTCCTTGGTCTGTGTTATGTGAATGGAAGTCTCAGTCCTTGGATTCCCAATGAGAAGATTGATGTGGGGATCCACACTTGAATAAAAATAGCCAGAAGGAAAGTAGGAAGCACAAAACAGTTTATTACACAGTTTATTAAAGTGAAAGTACACTTTCTAGGTGGGAGAGCAGGCAGGTCCCCAGAGCAGGAACAGGCCCTAACTCATTTGGTGTTTGGTTGTTTATTGTGTCTCTCTGGGTTGGGAGGCGCTGTGACCTACAGTGGGGTGATGTCTAATGGAGGATGCTTCCAGTAATTTGGGGGGGACTCCTCTCACAGGTTGTTGGGATGGAGAATTTTGACTTCACAGGGTTTGTACCAGAACCTCATGGCAGCCTTTCTCCATGGAGTGGGGCTGTAGCCACAATGCAAATGCATCATCATGAGTCTAGGGGTCCCCAGGGGCAGCGGTGCAAGAGGAGAGTGCATCTGTATCTCTTCATCTGTCAACCCCAAGGTCTTGAACCCACAAGGTCAGGATGTTGTGCTCCCAAGCTTCTAGTGTGTAGATTATTTATCACTGTCCTTGCCTCCAGCTCATGTCCCTGTCCCTCCCCTTCAAGGAGTTGGGACTTTGTCTGTAGGATGTTCCTTCCATGGTTTATATCTAGCTTCTACCTAACAATAGCACTAGGCACATGGTAGATCTCAGTTAAGGACTTGATGACTAACTAAAGTGCCATAGGAATTTCTATCTTCTTAAAAAGATTTATTTATTTTTGAGAGAGAGCTAAAACAAGCATGAAGGGGCAAAAGGAAGAGAATCTCAAGCAAACTCCTTGCTGAGCATGGAGCCAAGGCAGAGCTTGATCTCATGACCCCAAGATCATGACCAGAGCCGAAATCAAGAGTCCCATGCTTAATCAACTGACCCACCCAGGTGCTCTAGGAATTTCAATCTTAATTGTAACTTTAAAGATTAAAAAATGTAAGTTGTTAATCGTTCTGGTATTGATAGTGCCTCAGGGTTTATTCTCCTGGCCTGGTGCAGATGTCACCTCCTGGCCATGCTCCCTGCCTCCAGCCTTTAACACTCCATCAAACTTGCCTCCCTAAAGCCAAGCTCTGATCATTCATGCTAACTTCAGAAACTTTCAGTAGTCCCCAGTGTCTTTGTAACTAAACACAAATGCTTTAACATCTTATTGAAAGTCCTCTTTAATGGCCTCAAATCACCTTCACTGTCTCATGTCTTACGTGTTTTCATATTCCCAGAATATCATGAGCATCCTTGCCCCCCGCCCGCTCTGGCATTACCATTCCTGAACTTGTCTCACGCTGATTTCCCTGACCAGGACCAGGAATGGCCCAGGGCTTGGATCCTGTCAAATTCTTTTCATCTTTCAGATCTTGCTGAAAGGCCACCTTCTATATGAAACTTTTTTTTTAAATTCCCCAATTGGTTGTGCTTCTCCTTTCTCTGAAGTACTATAACTTTTTAAATACGTAACCTAAAAAAAAAAAAATTCTCACTGTGTAGATCACAGTTCTTTTTAAAAATTTTTCTTTTGTTGTAGTAGGAACACTGAACATGGGTTCTACCTTCTTTTCCCCGTTTTACTGAGGAATAAAATTGACAAATAAAATTTTTGTATGTTTAAAGTATAGAGTGGGGTGATTTGATACATATATACATTTTGGAAGGATTCCTGCATACAAGAGACACCACACAGTATTTGTCTTTCTCTGTCTGGCTTAGTTTACTTTCTAGATTCATCTGTTTGTCAAACATGGCAGTATTTCCTTCTTTTTAAAGATCAAATAATATTCACTTGTGTATATATACTGCATTTTCTTTATCCATCATCTGTCAACAGGCACTTAGGTTGTTTCCATACCTTTGCTCTTGTGAATAGTGTTGTGATGAATAGGAACATGGGAGGACAGGTATCTCTATGAGCTCCTGATTTCAATTTCTTTAGATATATACACAGAGGTAGGGTCACTGGATCTTTTTTAAAAATTATTATTCATTATGTTATTTATGTTAGTCACCATACAGTACGTCATTAGTTTTTGATGTGTTCCATGATTCATTGTTTATGTGTAACACCCAGTGCTCCATGCAGTACGTGCCCTCCTTAGTACCATCTCCGGGCCAAAACATCTCCCCAAAACCCCTCTCCCCAAAACCCTCAGTTTGTTTCTCAGAGTCCACAGTCTCTCATGGTTTATCTCCCCCTCCAATTCCACCCCCCTTCATTTTTCCCTTCCTTCTCCTAGTGTCCTCCATGCCATTTCTTAAGCTCCACAAGTAAGTGAAACCATGTGATAATTGACTTTCTCTGCTTGACTTATTTCACTCAGCATAAACTCCTTCAGTCCTATCCATGTTGATGCAAAAGTTGGGTATTCATCCTTTCTGATGGCTGAGTAATATTCCATTGTATATATGGACCACATCGTCTTTATCCATTAGTCTGCCAAAGGGCATCTCGGCTCTTTCCACAGTTTGGCTATAATCAAAACCACATTGAGATACCATCTTATACCAGTTAGAATGGCAAAAATTAACAAGGCAAGAAACAACAAATGTTGGAGAAGATGTGGAGAAAGGGGAACTCCCACTGTTGATGGGAATGCAAGCTTGTGCAGCCACTTCGGAAAACAGTGTGGAGGTTCCTCAAAAAGTTAAAAATAAGCTACCCTATGAGGGCGCCTGGGTGGCTCAGTGGGTTAAAGCCTCTGCCTTTGGCTCAGGTCATGATCTCAGGATCCTGGAATCAAGCCCCACATCGAGGCTCTCTGCTCAGTGGGGAGCCTGCTTCCCTTCCCCTCTCTCTGCCTGCCTCTCTGCCTACTTGAGATCTCTGTCAGATAAAATCTTAAAAAAAAAAAAAAAAAGCTACCCTATGACCTGGCAATTGCACTACTGGGCATTTACCCCAAAGATAGAGATGTTGTGAAAAGAAGGACCATATGCACCCCAATGTTCATAGCAGCAATGTCCACAATAGCCAAACTGTGGAAGGATCACTGATCTTATGGTAGCACTATTTTTAATTTCTTGAGGAACTTTCATGATGTTGCTCATAATAATTATACCAGTTTACATTCCCACTTTTGTGCACATCCTCACCAGCATTGGTTACCTCTTGTCATTTTTTTAAAAAGATTTTACTTATTAATTTGACAGAGAGAGAGTGCACAAGCAGTGGGAGTGGCTGGCAGAGGGAAAGAGAGAAGCAGGCTCTCCGTTGAGCAGAGAGTCTGACATGGGGCTCGATCCCAGGACCCTGGGATCATGATCTGAGCCTAAGGCAGAGGCTTTAACCCACTGAGCCACCCAGGTGCCCCTTGTCTTTTTTATAGCAGACATTCTAATAGGTATGAAATGATATCTCATTGTGGTTTTGATTTGCATTTTCCTGATGATTAATAATTTTGAGTAATTTTCCACTTACCCATTAGTCACTTCTATTTCTTTTTGGGAAAAATGTGTATTCAGGTCTTTTGCCCATTTTAAAATTCTTCCTTTCTTCCCCCCTCCCTTCCTCCTTTCCTCCCTCCCTTCCTCCTTCCCTCCCTCCCTTCCTCCTTCCTTCCCTCCCTCTCTGCCTCCCTTCTTTCCTTCCTTCCTTTGCTATTGAGTTCTATCAGTTTCTTGTATATTTTGGATATTAGATATGTAGTTTGCAAGTATTGTCTCCCATTCTGTAGGCTGACTTTTCATTTTATTGATGGTTTCCTCTGTTGTGCAGAAGATTTACAGTTTGATGTAGTCCCATTAGTTATTTTTGCTTTTGTAGCTTTTAGTTTTGGTGTCAAATCCAAAAAAAATCATTGCAAAGACCAGTGTCAAGGAGCTCCTCTCCTAATTTTTCTTCTAGGAGTTTTACGGTTTCAGGTCTTATTTTTAGTTCTAGTCTTTTAGTCTTTAATCCATTTTGAATTGATTTTT
>PISX010027905.1:0-22303 GCA_004024625.1 Mellivora capensis
AGCACGGAGTATGGAGCAATTGAGGGAAGAAAGAAAGAAAAAAAGAAGGAAGAGGAAGAGGAAGGGGAAGGGAAGAGAACAAAGAAAAAAACATCCAAATCAGAAAGGAAAAAAGTAAAAATATCTCTGTTTGCGGAGGACATATTATACCTAGAAAACCCTAAAGACTCCACCAAAAAAAATTTAGACTAGTAATTCAATAAGATTGCAGGATACAAAAATCAATATACAAAAATCATTTGCACATCTATAAAATAAAGAGCCATGAGAAAGAAATTAAGAGAACAAGCAGAGAGAGTCAATTATCATATGGTTTCACTTATTTGTGGAGCATAACAAATAATATGGAGGACATGCGGAGATGGAAAGGAGAAGGGAGTTGAGGGAAATTGGGGGGGAGATGAACCATGAGAGACTATGGACTCTGAAAAACAACCTGAGGGTTTTGAAGGGGCAGGGGGTGGGAGGTTGAGGGAGCCAGGTGGTAGGTATTATGGAGGGCACGCATTGCATGGAGCACTGGGTGTGGTGCAAAAACAATGAATACAGTTACGCTGAAATGAAAAAAATCAGAATTTTTTAAAAAAGTGAAATTACTTTATTCCTAATGAGGAAAGAATTTAGATCCCCACCCCCGCCCCCCAGGGGTGGGGGTTACACAATTACAAAATTAGGAGACAGGTAGGAAGATAGCCCTACATGAAGCAGGAGCTGTTTTTAGTTATCTTCTGGCTGTGTATCAGAGAGAAAGATGGGGATATGCTGGATTAGTACACAGGAGCTGTAAGTAGGACTCAGAAAAAGCATCTATACTGGCTACATATTTCATATGGAGTAAGTTGTTCAAAAACATTGACAGGCACTTACAATACCTGATATTAAGAAAATGTGATATTATGAATCATTATAATAGTTCACGCTGTACAAACTGAATTTCCTTCAAACAGCTATTTTGTTAAAAAAAAAATAAAGGCTTCGGTGTGCTGTAAAAAAAAAAGAGAAAATCACATTTGCAACTGCATCAAAAAAGATAAAGTATTTAAGAGTAAATTTAATCAAGGAGGTGAAAGATTTGTATACTAAAAACTTTAAGACACTGATGAAAGACTGGAGCGCCTGGGTGGCTCAGGGGGCTTTCTGCCTTCGGCTCAGGTCGTGGTCTCGGGGTCCCGGGATGGAGCCCCGCATCGGGCTCTCTGCTCCGTGGGGAGCCTTATTCCTCCTCTCTCTCTGCCTGCTTCTCTGCCTACTTGTGATCTCCGTCTGTCAAATAAATAAATAAAATCTTAAAAAAAAAAAAAAGACACTGATGAAAGAAACTGAAGACACAAACAAATGGGAAGATATCCCCTGTTCATGGATTGGAAGGATTAATATTGTTAAAATGTCCATACTACCCAAAGCAATCTATGGATTTAATGCAATCCCCATCAAAACGCCAATGGCATTTTTCTCCAAAAATTTTATGGAACCACAAAAGACCCCAAATAGCAACAGCAGTCTTGAGAAAGAAAGAAAACAAAGCTGAAACCATCACATTTCCTGATTTCAAACTATGCTACAAAGCTATAGTTATCAAAACAGCATGGTATTAGTATACAAATAGACATACACATCAGTGGAATGAATAGAGAGTGCAGAAATAAGCCCAGTCATACATGGCCAATTAATTTACAACAAAGGAGCCAAGAGTATATGATAGGGAAAGGACAGTCTCTTCAATAAATGGTATTGGGAAAATTAAACAGCCACACACAAAGAAATGAAACTAGACCACTATCTTATACTGTATACAAAAATCAATTAAAAAGAGATTAAAGACTTGAGTGTAAGACCTAAAACCATAAAACTCCTGGAAGAAAACACAGGTAGTAAACTATTTGAAATCCATCCTGGCAATGATTTTTTTGGATTTGACACCCAAAGTAAAAGCAATAAAAGCAAAATAAACAAGTGAGACTACATCAAACTAAAAAGCTTCTGTACAACAAAGGAAATCACCAATAAGATGAAAATGCAGCCTACAGAATAGGAAAAAACTATTTACAAATCATATATCTACTAAGAAAAATATATAAAGAGTTTGTACAACTCAAGGGCAAAAAAAACCATTAAAAAATGAGCAGAGAATCTGAATATACATTTTTCTGAAGAAGACGTAACAGATGGTTAACAGGTACACGAAAAGATGCTCAGTATCATGAGTCATCAGGAAAATGCAAAACACAACCACAATGAAATATCACATCTGTTAGAAGACCATTAAAGACAAGAAATAACTAGTGTTGGCAAGGTTGTGGAGGAAAGGGAACCCTGGTGCACTAGTGTTGGGAATGGGAATTGGTACAGCCATTATGAAAAACAATATCCCTCCGTATCTTGAGGACCCTCTCCTCAAAAAATCAAAAGTATATATACATATATATATATGTATATATACTATAAAATCCAGCAATTCCATTTCTGAGTATTTATCAGAAAGAAAAGAAAACACTAACACAAAGATAGGAACATCTTCATATTCATTGGAGCATTATAACAACAAAAACATGGGAACAAGCTAAGCATCAGTGGATGTATATGTGGCACATTTACAATGGAATGTTATTCAGGGACAAGAAAGAAGGAGGTCCTACCATTTGCAACAATGTGAATGAACTTTAAAGATATGCTAATGAGATCTCCGTCTGACTAGATGGAGGAAAACAAATACTGTACAATTATTACTTACATGTGGAATCTTAATAAGTCAAGCAGAGAGAGTTAATTATCATATGGTTTCACTTATTTGTGGGGCATAACAAATAACACGGAGGACATGAGGAGATGGAGAGGAGAAGGGAGTTGAAGGAAATTGGAAGGGGAGGTGAACCTTGAGAGACTATGGACTCTGAAAAACAACCTGAGGGGTTTTGAAGGGGTGGGGGGTGGCGGGGGAGGTTAGGGGAGCCTGGTCGTGGGTTTTAGGGAGGGCACGTATTGCATGGAGCACTGGGTGTGGTGCAAAAACAATGAATACTGTTACGCTGAAAAGAAATAAAAATAAATTTAAAAAAAAAAAGCCACATTCATAAAAACAGAGTGGAATGGTGGTTACCAAGGGCTGTGGGGTGGAGAATTGGGACAAATGTTTGTCAAAGAACACAAATTTCGAATTGGAAGATGAAAAAGTTCTGGAGCTCTAATGCACAGCATTGTGCTTGTTGCTAACGATACTATATTATTATACTTCAATGTTACAAAGAGATGAGATCTTAAATTTTTCCTATCACAGAAAGTGAAATGATAATCACATGACATGAGAGAGGTGTTAGCTAATGCCACAATGATAATCATACTGCAACATAAAATGCTTGCAATCAACAGACTACATGCCTTAAACTTACACAATGTTACATGTCAATTACATTTCAATTTTTTTAAAAAAAGGAAAAGGAAAAGGAAAGGCACAGAATGGGAGATAATCTCCTCAATGCATATATCTGACTGGAGACCCATAACCAGAATATATTAAGCACTCCTGAGTATCAATAATAAAAAGACCAAAAAAAATGAGTAGGACTTGAACAAACACTTCACGATAAAAGATATGCCAACAGCCAGGAAGCATGTAAAAATGTGCTCAACATTATTAGTTACCAGAGGAATGCAAATTCAAAATCACAATGTTTGTATGCACAACTGAATGGCTTCAATGAAAAGGACTGTCAAAACCCAATGCTGGCAGGAATGGGAAACAAATGGAATTCTTATACCTTTTTGGCGGAAATGTAAAATGGCTCAACCACCTTGGAAAACTATTTGGTAGTTTTTATCAAAACTAATCAGGCCCATTTTATGTCTCAGCAATATATACAAGAATGTTCACAGAAAACCTATTCATAACAGTTAAAAACTAGGAATAATTCAAATGTCTATCAACAACAGAGTGGCTACAGGAACTGATTATTCAAACAACAGAATATTACTGAGCAACAAGAAAGAAAACAGACTACTGATACATGCAAGAGCATGGATGAACCTCAGTCCACTAAACTGAATGAACAAATTCAGATATAAAAATGAATAGGCAGGGACGCCTGGGTGGCTCAGTTGGTTAAGCGGCTGCCTTCGGCTCAGGTCATGATCCCAGCGTCCTGGATCGAGTCCCACATCGGGCTCCTTGCTCGGCAGGGAGCCTGCTTCTCCCTCTGCCTCTGCCTGCCACTCTGTCTGCCTGTGCTCGCTCTCTCTCACCCCCTCTCTCTCTAACAAATAAATAAATTTAAAAAAAATGAACAGGAAAAGTTATTAAATGGTGTTAGAAATCAGAATAGTGGTTGCCTCTGGGTGGGGAGGGGCACTGACTGGGAAGTGACACAAGCAAACTTTCTGGGGTGATGGGAATGTATAATATATGTTGATCTGGAAGTCAAAAAAGGGTAAAATACATATATATTTTTTAAAAAGTGGAAAATATTTGTAAAGCAGATAATAGCAGTTTCAATGCTTTTACATACAAAGAAAGAATATAACAAAAAAGTCAAGAACACAATTTTAAAAATGGATGAGATTATGAGGAAAGAATTTACAAAAATGCAAACGTGGTGGCCAAATAGAGTGAGGCTCGAATTCACCAGTAGTCAGGGAAATGCCAATTAAATTAATAGTGGACAAAGATACATTCATTAGATTGGTAAAAATAAAAGCTATAAAAATTATCACAGGTAGGGAAATGGTGACAATGATGTTCCGTGTATCAATGGCAGAAATCTGAAATGTTACTACCATTTTGGAAAGCAAGGAGGAGTTTACTTATATGAAAGATATCCAGGTAGCTATCTCCATAGCAATTAAACACCTACATATAAGAGCATATGAACAAGAACGTTTATCACAGCATCCTTCAGAACATTAGTGAACAAACCAACAGAAGAGGAGGAAAAGGAAATAATTTCCTGTCACTAAAGAATAAATGAATTATGGCAACTATACCATGAGATATTATGCGGCCATTAAAAACAATGTGACTCTAAAATAAACAATATTTCAATGTATACTCAAAGCGTAGATACAGTTGCAGGACAGAATATTAACCATATTGACCTCCACAAACTCTTACAAACATTCACTGGCAAAACACTTGTGTGTCCAGCCTCTGGGCTCCTAACAAGGTGTGTATCCTATTCACACTCTCTGTTGCCAAGCTGAAAGCATTTGAAAACGGCCTCTAGCTGTGATAAAAAGAACAGAAGATGGTACTATTCGCCTATGCTGCTTTCTGTGTCTTTTTCTACATGTTCCTCTTTTGCCTGTACCTGTAGGGTTTTTCCCCTTTTCTTTTCCTTTTCTAGTTCTGCTTCTATTTTTTTCCTATTTCTTAATCTTTCTTTCTCTTTCAACATACTTTTTAAAAAATTTTTTAATTTTTTTATTAACATATAATGTATTATTAGCCCCAGGCTTACAGGTCTGTGAATCACCAGGTTTACACACTTCACAGCACTCACCATAGCACTTACCCTCCCCAATGTCCATAACCCCACCACCCTCTCCTTACCCCCCTCCCCCGACAACCCGCAGTTTGTTTTGTGGGATTAAGAGTCTCTTATGGTTTGAACAGACCACTTTTTGAAATTATTTCTTTGTATTGTATATATTCGTGAAATGGGGCATTTCCGGCATATGATATGGAAAGTGGATTGCGTTGCCTGACTTTCTCTAAGAAAATAATGTGCTGTCCCGAGCTGTGCTATGCTCTCCAGTGCTGCAACAGGTGTATGCTCTCGTGATCCTCTACAAGAGTCAGATATACTTGAAACAAGCGGGAGAAAGCTTTTCTTAACCGGGAATTTTTACCTCATTGGCTTCAGAAAAACCATTATTGTGCTAATATCGTGATTCTTCTTTTTTCCTTCTTCTTCTGTTACAGGGAATTTTGATTATGTTGATGGCCTTCAGCATTACTGAATTATTCATCTCTCTGTCTTTCTCAGTTATGAGGAGACCCTTTTATTGTTGTGACTAATGGTGCTGAATATCACCGTGGGAATAAAGATGTGCTATAATATCATCAAGAGGTGAACTATGTGAGGAAAAAGTCAGAAGGAACATAGAATCTTAAGGCTGGCAACTGTGGGAAGCCAAGGGGAGTGACTTAAGAGAGGGGGAGTCTGGGAACATTTTGGCTGATAAAATACATCCTGCCTCTTTGCAATGTCATCTCTTCCTCTCCCCAAGTCACATCATCATCTTGGTGTCACCTCCTCTCTTAGTCATTCATGCTCTGAACTGAAGGGCAGCATGTAGTGTTGCCAATATACAGAGAAATGAACCAAAGAGCACGGTGTGGAGTGACCAGGTCTATGACATCTCCTGCTGACTTCTCCAAGACACTACCTAGTGGCTCCTATACCATGGTTGTGTGCAAAAATCAATTGGCTGGAAGAATGGCTTGGCCTACAGATTTTGCACTGTTACTGCAAAATCATCAATGTGAGTTACTCATAACAAAATAGTAACAAGGAGGGCATATATTAGTTAAAGCCACTATAACGTTCCAGGTACTGTGTTAAGTGTTTTTTGTGTGTTACTCACCGAACCTCACAAAAAGTCTAAGAGGTAAATTTTATTATTATACACAGTTCATGGACAAGGAAGATGAAGCCTACAATGGCAGAGCCATGATATCAACAGGCAAGTCTGACTCTAGAGTCCAGGGTCTTAAGCCCTACAACAACATACCAATGTCTCTTAGTCTCTTGGTCTCAGAACCCCTTTACACACACAAAAATTATTGAAGTTTCATTACACATTAATACAAGTCACCTTTTATTAACATAACTGTTATTTTCCAAAATAAAAAAATATGAGTGTGAAGAGTGGCACTGATACATGGTTTTACAAATCTCTTTTTGTAGCTTACTTAACATTCTTTTTATTTTTAGTTGTTTTTAGTTATAGTTTCTTTTCAAACAAATGCACACATTTAATGTATATGTATTCCCCTGATGGCCAACACCATAACTGAGCATATCCATCAGCTCCAAAATTTTCTTGTGTTCTTTTGCGGGATTTTGCTTCTTTGTTTTTTGATGAGAACACTTAAATGAGATCTATCCTCTTAACATATTTTAAAGTGTACAATTCCGTATTAGTAACTAAGTACTCTGTTGTACAGTAGATCTCTAGAACTTACTCATCTTGCATAACAAAAACTTTATACCCATTGAAAAACAAAGGCCAATTTAACTTTACTGCACATTCAAATCACTGGAGGAAATTTAATAACCCACCCCCACCACCCCCAAATGCACCAGATACCACCCTACAGCAATTAAATCAGAATGTGGTAAGAGTTACAGAAAGGAGGGAGTGGACGGACGGGGTAATCGGGTGATGGGTATGAAGGAGGACACGTACTGGGATGAGCACTGGGTGTTATATGCAAAATGAATCGTTAAACACTACAACAAAAACTTATGAAGTACTATATGCTGGTTAATTGAACATAATAAAAACATAAAAATAAATTTTAAAAAAGAATGTGGTGAGAGCCTGGCATCAATAGTTTTTAAAGATCTCTAGGTGATTCCAATGCAGAGCTTCTCTCTAGTGTAACAGAAGGCAACTAGATTCTGGTGACTGCTTTTGCATACAGTCTGATGTGATAGCTCATGTTCTGTAGCTTGTGGAGATGACTGCTGTAAACTTGTGGAAAGGGGAACTAAGGTCTTGGTATTATTATAAGAGCTGTTTTGAGGTCACAGACACCCTAAGAGAGCCTCAAGGACTCTGGGAGTTTCCCAGGCCGCACAGGGAGACGGCTGCCTTACATTACGTTTCCTTCCGCTGACTGAACCACCTGCTAAGTATCAGGGATCTTCCTTCTGTCATCCCAGCTGTCATGACTGCCCTCTGATAGGTACATCCAGCCTGTGTCACAGACATGAAAACTGAAGCTCAAAGTGGTTGATTTTTCTGAGACCACAAAAGGAAGTAGGGATTTAGAATCAGGATTTGAGTCAACATGCCTAACTCAAGTCTCATTATCCTGTGCTTCTCTTGGCATAGAAAACACTTAGCATATGCAAAGAGAAACTATCGGGTTTTCATTTCTGCCACAAGCTGGAAGGAGAAAGGCCTATGGGTACATATGTGAGGGTAGGAGACAGGGGAGTGAGATTCTAATGAAAAATATTTATTTAAAAATTTTTTCCAGTGGAATTATGTTCTGATGAAAAATATCTGGCACCTGAGTGAGGCTGAGATGTGTGGGAATATTTAAGGGTGAGAATCCCTATCACCTAACAGTAAGGGCTTTTAAGTTAGACCTAGTTCTAAGCGTTAGTTTTGCGATTTAAAGCTTAGTGGTTTTGCAAGTTATTTAACTTTTGTGAGCTTTAAATTCCTAGACTAAAATGCAGTAACACCTACCTAATGGGTTTGCCATGAGCTTTAAATGAAATGTGAACTAACTTAATCAGTGCCTGGAACTTAAAAATCATACAGTGAATGGTAGGTTTTCTTATAAATGTAGAACTGAGGTTATCTTGCTTTCTAAACATCACTTTTTATCACTTCTGTGGCCAGTTTCCCTCCTTTCCTGATCATTAGTGCCCACAATTATAAAATGGAATCAATACTATAGGTATTAAATGGACAGTGCTTGGCACAGAAGTAGGTGCTTGACTCATTTTATTTGCCGGTTAAAAATTTAAAGGAGTCCCTCGGAACATGGAAGGCCTCATAAACTGCACAGCTCTCCTGATACTGGATAGCCTTGTGATAATCATCTGGATGGGAGAAAGAACTGAAGCAGAATCAGTCTCTCTCACAGCAACCAGAAAAACCAGCCCCACGTTCAAGGGACATATAGACCAATAGCTGAGTAACGCAAGGATGCAAGTAATTATGACGTAGAATGCAGTTTCCATAGGAGAGGCAAAATGTTGTAAAGACCAAAAAAACAAACAAAACAACAACAACAACAAAAAGAGTGTTAGGAGGTAAGGGGAATAAAAGGAAGGCAAATATGAACTAAAAGTTTAGTTAATAAACTTTTGTGTACACTCTTAAGAGATCATCGTCTGCAAGCAAGAGGGCCATGGGGAAATGACAAGAGGGGAGAGGAATTTTAAATGTGTAAATGTTTTACCTAATATCCTCAAATGTTACAGAGAAAAAAAAAAATATGGAACACAAGGAGTGCTACTGACAAGTCCAGACTGCAATGGGGGTTTCAACACAATCAATCCAAACCAGCAAAGACACAGTGAAAGTTTGTTTATTTACATAGATTCAAATTCAAGTTTATTCAAGAGGAATCACCCAAGAGCTACCTAACTGATCTCACTGGCACAAAAAACAGAGTAGCAAATACTTTGAGGCAGGCTTGGAAAAACAGGGCCTACACAGAGAAAAGGGTATGAAAACTCAGGTTGTGTGAGCCCAGTCCAAGCCTCACTGATGCCAGGCACGTGCCAAATTTCCATGCCAACTACATTCCCGTGACCACCCATCATCCTGAACTCCAACTTCAGGCCTCACAATCACCCACATCTCAGATCTCCTGCAATTATCACCCCTGGCACCAACATTCAAGGACTCCAGCAGATGAACTGAAGCTTAAATAGATAGATCTCATGTTTCCACTCTTCTCTCTTTAAGATTTACGAGAGGTGATCGCATGCCTTTTATTCATAGATCCTTGATGACAGCAAGTCATCGGCTCTAACCCTCTAATCTAAACCATTGTACAGAGAAGCAGATGGAGAAACAGAGAACAGAGTAAGGAGGTGGGGGAGAGAAAAAGTGGGAAGAGAGAGGGATAGAAGGAGGGAGGGAGAGGGGAGAGCTGACATATTTCAGCTTTTTGGATTAGGCAAACAATTACCTAATTACAGCCTTGGGTCTCTAATGAAATAAAGGACAAGGAAATTAAAAGCAATGAAAAATCCAACATATGAACATAAAAGTTGTATATGATGGGGGCAGGGGAAACAGTATCTTTGGGCAAAACTTTCTTTGGTTCCTTTCCCAAATATTTACGCTTTCCTGGCTACTGGCTTCCTCCATTCCCTCAGTTGATCTAGCAGTGGCACAGCTCCAGGCCAGACTGAAAAAGGGAGGGGACACAAGGAAACTAGACAGACGGAAGAAAAGGGCAGGTGTTGTAGGTAAAAGGGCTACTTCAGTTTGTATCCCAAAACATGGAACTCTTGCCTCAAGCTTCTAAGGATGTATTCTCCAGCACCAAGGTATACTTTTAGGTCATTTCTAGTAAATCCCACACAAGACATACATGGCCCCACTAGAACCTTAAGTGTGGGTAAATGTGGACAATATTACCTACAACACTCCCAAACGACTGGGCTTAATAATTTCTGATTCTCTCAGCTTCTTCCCCAACTACTCACTCCTAAAAGTGAAGTAAAAAGGTAAAAGTCCTAATAGCCCATCTTTAGAGAATTTCTAGAGCCCTTCTTGCCCTTGGGGACCCACCATCCACACCTGCTTACAGGGTGGAGGCTGCAAAGTTCTTCTAATTAAGGTAGCGTAAAGTACACCAGGCAGTCCCCGGGGGTCCTTTTCAAGAAGTGAAACCTCCTGGTAAGGCAGAAACTTTTTTGTATATCCTTTGGCTCTGGTCAGTGTGCATTAAACCAAAGTGATTGGGGCAAAGGCCAATGTAGCAGACCACTGATTTCCTGTCACCTGGTATCTATGAGAGGCCCCAGACCTGCCTTATGTCACTCACCCCTGTGTACGTGAGACACCAGCAGTGGAACTGAACTCAGCAGCAAGCATCCGAATCAACCAGCTACGCGCCCTAAGGCCTTGGACACTCAGGTAAGGAACCAGTTTTCTTTGTTTAAGCAACTGAAAGGGAGGGAGTGATGGGTAAAGCATTGGATGGTTTTGGAGACTAGAGATGCTTGGCTTTCACTCAAGGGTTTCCCTGGTCAGGTTTTTCTGCTATTGTCACAATCTGAGGAGGGGTACCAGGGCTTGCTGCCCATCTACTCCCTTAACCACTCCCTCTCTCAAGAGAGATCCTGGTCAATGAACTAGGAACCAGTCTACAAAAACAGCAGATTGCAGCATGTAGACAAGAGCATGGTTACTGAGCTCCTGGGCTCAAACTGGAGCTCCACCACCTACAAGCCTATAGCAAGTTACAAACCTCTACCTTCCTTGGTTTGCTCACCTATAAGATGGGAGCAATGGCATTACCCACTGCTTTATATAATATTAAATGAGCTAAAATCCTAAAGCTCTTAGAACCACCTGGTTCTAAAGAACATAATCAGCCATGGCTACCATGAAAATATTTCAACTTCTCTTGTTTTGAATGCCTTTGTCTCCGAAGATATCCTGCTAGATGTGAATACCCTGAGATGTTCTTAAACATCACAGGGTAACATTTTCTGGAGGGCACTGGGGGGACATCAAACTCAACACAAAAATCCTGCCTCAAATCTATCACAGAGGTCTACAGTGAGAGTGGGCACGGCAGACAAGGAACACTTAAGGAAGGGCCACAAAGATGAGTTTTAGCCACGTCATTATTGTTTCTTAAAACCAGTATAGAATGTGATTGCCTTTCCCATTTTCTACAAAATGGCTTGATCTCGCAGATCATCAAGTGAGATGAAATGATCACCTTTTAGTCCAGCATCTGAGCATTTATGTGTAAATCTTCCCTGAGGAAGAAGCCCAGTTTAACATTTATTGAGCTCACAGTCCACATAGGAAACAGGTTCTCTATCTAACCCTAGCAGGACGTATGTTAAGAAATGTACACCCCATTAGAGGAGTTACAGTATTAGCTCACGAGAAAGAAAACAGTGGGTAACAAGGAAGGAATGCAGAGAGCTGGGGGCTTTGCAGAAGTCATGCCTGGCAGTCTTAGGTGATGTGTTTCATGGGGAGTTTGGCCATGGAGCGGCTGGAGGGGAGCATTTCAATGTGGACAGGGTTCCAAGAAGAAAGCGGGAGATGTGTCCAGATCAGTGGTTCCAGGGATGGGGGGCACCTTCAGAACTGCACCATGAAGGCCATGGGGGGGCATGTACGGGTTTCCCCAGGAGGCAGTCACAGTCCAGACAAAGAGTTCAAGCTCAGGACGAGCAGGCCTTCAAGTGGTGATTCAGGGCCAGATCTAGCATCCCTACAGAAGATGAATCAGACAAGAGAAAGACCAAAGGCAGAAGAGTAGGATTTTTGTGCTAAACCAGGAAAGGAAATGAGACTCTGGAAGTAGAAAATGGTCCGCACACAAGATAAGATACTCTATAGAGGAAGAAGCAGCAGGACTTGGCCACTGACTGAACACGGAGATGAAGGAGCTGGAGAGAAACACGGCTCCTGCTTTTTAAGCTGGGGGACGGGGAACAGATGTAAAGCCATCTGAGCAGTCATGCCTGAGGAAAGACCACAGACTCTGCAGCACGGGCCTCAGACAGAAGGGCCTCAGTGGAGTAGCTCTGGCAGCAGCCGGCAGTGAAGCCCGGGGAGCAAGTGGGTGGTGAGGAAGTAGAGGAACAGAGTGGAACGACGAGCTTGGAAGAAGCGGGCAGTAAGGCAGGCACTAGGCAGTGGCTGGGGACATTGCTAGATTGAAGGAAGGGGCTTTGGGAATGGGGACACTGCAGCACATTTTAATCATCCAAAGGTTCCCAATAATAATCATAATTGTTTGTTTAGTACATTATAAATTGCAAATCATCTCATGTTCTCAAACATCCTTTGAATAGTGAGATGACAAAAGCGGCAAGCAACAGAGCCGAGACAAGCACTTTCTGTGGTACAGTGCCACAAATAAAGACTGAAGATACAAGAACCACTTTCTCTGAAGGACTGATGTCCTGGTGGAAGGAGCTGTGCTGAGGAGCACAGGCAGACGGAAAAGAAGTCAGAACATGCTTCCTCAGAGATAATATGTGCACGAGGCCAGAAAGGATAAAAATGCAGAACTATTCTGAGTGACAAAGGAGGAAGTTGAGGTGACAAAATCTATGCAGTTTCGAACTTCTCATTAAATGATGTAATTAGTGGACCTAAAATCATTATTTGAACCAAAACCCATAAAGGCTGTGAGATTTTCAGCAGCGGATGCACACAGAAATAGTAGTGCCTTTTAAAAACCAAAAAAAGATTTGCAGAAGTGACTGTGATAAAATGGGGCAGTGCCTGATCAGCTGAACCTGGATGGTAATATAGCTCAGTGAAAACAAAACCCAAGTATGATCACATTTTGACCAATGTGCCAGTAACCCCTGCTAATGTACCAACTAGGCTTCGAGCACAACTGTGTGGTGGGCATTGTTCAAGTCATTGTGAACAGTTAGAAAATAATGATAGGGCAAAGTTGCAGGAATCTATGATATCCTCAGGAGTACATGCTCTAACTTTATATATTCCCGTGCAGTAAAAATTTCATCACCTAGTCTACAATGCCCTGGCATAAAAATATGTGTATATTTTAGGAGATCTCCTAAAATATACACATATTTTAGGAGATCATTTCCATAAAAAATAAAATAGCATATCAAAATGGGTATGTTTGTATTTATAAAATATTTTACAGTAATATGTGTTGAAGCCCTCGTAGAAATAGAGTTGCCGTAGTAAGACATCAATTTTAACAGCGAAATAAAATATTTCTCCCCTATGGTCATTACTGCCACTAGCCACTGCAGGCACACCCCAGTAGGACCTGCTTTTATAGGAGCTTTATCTCACCAATAATTCAGACATAGCCTCAGGAAGTTGAAAAATAAGGAGAAATTAAAACAACGCTAATCCAGTGATATCCTTCTGTCCAGAGAATTGATGACCTTTGCTCTTGAAGTTGTCATCACTTAAAAAGAGCCCTCTGGAGAGGAGAGTGGGGACTGCAGCTTATTCTCTTCCTACCCATGGGAAAATTAACCTCTCTGGGCCTGCACTTCCCCATCTGCAGAAAAGATAAATGCCTACTTAGTAAGGCAGGCGATGGGTGGCCTGGCACTAGATGCAAGACATCTCAGGCATGGAGAACGTGCTCAGTCAACTGCTGAACTACGTAGTCTGGCCACAAGGCAGCAGAAAAGCCTCAGAGCCACGGTGACTGCCTCCTGGTTCAGCTGTCACCAAGTGCAAAGTCGGCAACAAACCACAGCCCATCCCTGGCCGGCAGCTTCCTCATTTGTCAAATGAACAAATGGTTTCTGAGGTTCTAACCAGCTCCAAAAACTCTGCGTGGTGATAAGAATCAGTCTGTAAACTCCTTCATGGGCTATATTAATACATTCCTTTTCGTCAGTGATCTTATTGGGTGGTTTGTGGTGCAAAGCACCAAAACCTCCAAGACCACATGACACCTGATAATTGAGAGGTGAAGCAAAAGCAAGTGCAAAGCACCCAGTCGAAGACCCCTCTTTTCCCTTCAGCCCATGGTTCTGACTAATATTCCGTTTTCAATTGCCTTCTAGGCATTCAAATAACACATCCATCGGAAGAGGGGAGAGGCTCCTAAGTGAAGGGCTGAACCTGTGTTCTGCACAGGGTCCAAAGCAGCCACAGATACCTCATTAGATAGGTCCAAGCGCTCAGTCTCAGTCTCTAGGAGTCATGTAACTGGGAACAAGTGACCTAACTATTCCATGTCTGTGTCACCTTCTCTACAAAATAGAAGCAACAACTCATCCCCTGTCCACTCTGTGAGGCTTAAATTAACTCCAGATATGAAATCTTTGTCTTAATAAAGTGGGGGCAAACATGAGGCCTGGGTGACTCCCAGGCCCCTGTCCCACAGCACACCTGCAGACAGCCAGCTGGGTGTGACTTCAACAGGATAAGCATGCAGGATGGACAGTCTTAGTCTCCAAGGCCCCTTACATGACTTAGAGCTGACAAAGACGAGACCAAAGATATGTCCCTAAAGAGAGATTCCTAGGGCCCAGGAAAGACCCAATAGAATTCATGTAAGTAAGTAACATAAACAAATAAATGCCAAAGGGAAGCACAAGATGACAAAAGTTGAACAGTCTTACAACATGAGAACTGGGAAGAGTCTTGGTAATAATCACTAACTTCAGAAATGAATAACAATGAATTCTAAGAACAGACCGCACTTCCTATTTTCTCCCCCTGTACGAGGCAACTTTCATATGCGAACTTCCTTATTTCTCACAACGTGTCTGTGACAAGGTTACTGGGTCTCATTTTTCCAACAGGAAAAACAGAAACTATGCTACTAAAGGCAGTAATACTAAGAACTAGCAGAGCAACAAAACAGGTAATAATTATTCAGACATGGGTGCTTTACATACATTTATTTCCTCCACAGTGTTAAGAACTACTCAATCCACATAACAAGAGGGATAAGGTCTCTGCTTTGATGGGATTTATATTCTAGTGGGGAGAGACTGCCAATAAACAAGCAAGCAAACAATCGAGGGGATTCCCCATAGTGGTAAGTGCCAAGAAGCAAAAAACCGAGATGCTGTGCAAGATCACTGTGGACTGAGAATTCGAGCAAGGTTCTTCTAAGGAGTTGACATTTGAGCTACACCTGAATGAGAAGACATTATTCACGCACAGACCATCAGTCCGTTTAAGTATTACAGAAACCCTATTCTATAAGATAAGAATTATTATGCCCATTTTATAGTTGAAAAACTTGAGGCCCAGAGAATTCAAAGAACTTGCCTGTAGTTTCACAGCAAATAGCATAATCACAATTTCAACCTCAGCAACCCATCTCAGGAGGCTACAGTCTTAATATACAACCTCAGAGAGCCTCCTTAAAGTGATTTACTTGAAGTTGCAGAGTTGGTGGCAGAAGAAGACTAGAATCAGCTCCTACGGACCCTAAGGACAGTCCTTACCATACTCCTTCATGATGCCAATGGACAGCAGATAAGCAAAAGGATAAGGACAAGTCAATGACAAAATACATTTTCCAATATGAGGATGTAAGAAAAGCATCCAGAGATGTGAGACACACAGGACATGCAGACAGATGATCATGGATTTCTCTACAGTGATAAAGTGTGCCCCAAACATCATTGTCAAGAATCCTGGCAGGGATCCCTGGGCCTATAGGTCCTTGCCTGAGATGCCCTTCAGATTCTTTCTTCAAACATAATAGTAGGCTTTGCCTCAGACCCAAAGCCACTGGGAAGATGCCCTGTCTTCCCTCAATGACACTCATGGAAAGAATATGGAGAAAAGTATTCAGGTGCATGAGACAAGATCAAAGACTGCTGAAAATCCTATTCTCTCTCTCTCCCCATTTTATTATTTGTTTTATTTTTAGGAATTCTGAGGGTGAAATGACAACATCCAGAAATTCAATGAGTGGAACTTTCCAAGCAGATCCTATGAAAGGCCCTACTGCCATGCATCCTGTTCAAAAAATAATTCCCAAAAGGATGACTTCAGTGGTGGGCCCTACACAAAACTTCTTCATAAGGGAATCTAAAACACTGGGGGTAAGTCAGCTGCACTCCGTTCTGTATCCCAGAGACTCTCTGGCCTACAAAAGCAGATGCTGCAGGCCAGGTAGAGAATGCAACCCAACTAAAAAGTATTTGATTCAACCCAAGGTGTTCTTTATATCTGACACAATGTGCCAAATCAGGGATGTGCAGAGAAGTTACCACAGTGATCTATCTCCTTTTGACTTTGTAGTTTGCATATTTAGGGGTTTCCCACCCAAGTTTGTCACCAGCATCCCAGACATATTCTCCTTGGAAATGACCCAGGTGGTGGGTAAAATGGATCTGAACAACAAAAGGTCTTGGTACCTTCGCCACTTCCTTTAGGCATTTTATACAACCCCAAGTCAGGAGTCAGGGCTTCCTGCCTTACCTTTGTTTTCTGACTTGGTAATGACTTCAGTTCATCATCAGTGCCCCCATTTTCTCTCCAGGCTGTCCAGATTATGAATGGGCTCTTCCACATTGCCCTAGGCGGCCTCCTGATGATTCACACAGATGTCTATGCACCAATCTGTATAACTGTGTGGTACCCTCTCTGGGGAGGCATTATGGTGAGTAAAAACTAAAAACGATTTGGGAAGTGATGCAGACAAAAAGGTTAAGGAAATTATATGGATGGGAAATAGGTTATGAAGCTAAAGTAATTTAGTGGAAAGAGAGGTTGACTAAACTGATCATGAATCCCATTGAAAGTCAGTGATCACACTTCATGGGAATTCAGAGAGAGAGATGCCCTCCCAGGATCTACACAGGGAAGGAAGATTGTCCAAAGTTGGACCTCTCCAAAGTCAATATGGAGATGGGAGAGAAGGCACTAAACATTTGGACTGTATAGTATGGTGTTTCAGAAAGCAGGAAAACACAGGGGCATTCCATTTCCTCCCACCTGGTCTTCCTCCTACAATTCTGTGTAATTATCATCACAGATGGTAAAATCAGTCCCATCCCAAATGAATCTCCTCTGGCTTAACAGCAGAGCAGCAATTCTTATGGCCATTTCCTGTACATGTTTTCCAAGCTTGTAACCTTGTATGGGTGTGGTATGGGGCAGCCATGTTTATACCATCATTACACTTCCATAGTCGCTACTACAAAGATATGCCCAGGATTGAAAGTTTCAGAACAAAGAGAGATCGATTAAAACAAGAGTTTCCTCCATTTTATGGCCTGCACAGTAGACAGAAGGATGAGAAATAATTGCCATCACTTCCGGTAGCAGCCAACATTTTCACGGAGTGCCTATGGCCTTTAGGCCAAGTCTTTCCTTCCATACCGATTCACTCCTCATTGGCATCAAAGTCACTTAAATCACTGTAAATTCCAAGGAGAAATTCCACAAATTTAAAAAAAAAGCTAAAAATAAAAATAAAACTTCCAAATTCACAGTTGTTAGTATTCATTGACCGGAAAGTGTGAGTTTTGCCTCTGATCTTACTTTATTCCTAGTCACAGCTCCCCCAGTTAGTTGAATAAAAGGCATAGAATGAACATAGTTGAGCATGAATAAAGGAGAAATGTGGCTGCTGAAAAATGGATGAACACTATAAACATGGCTGGAGAGTTTAATGAAGGTGGTTGGAAATGCGGATAGCTTTTTTACAACCAGTTCTCAATGTGAAAAGTGACCTCCCTCTCTGCCTCTCTTCCTCTCTGCCTCTTCTCCCATGTTGCCCATGCCTTCCCCACCCACCATCTCTTTTTTCACAGTATATCATTTCTGGATCACTCCTGGCTGCGGCGGACAAAAACCCCAGGCAGAGTTTGGCAAGTAATCGTATGTCCTTCCTTTCCCACATCAGAGAAATACCTACTTTCTCAATGGAAAACAAAAAACCCTTAAAGACTTTTGGGATCAAAGTAGTACTGCGTTCTTTCTCAGGCCCCAAAAGCAAAAAAAGGCTGCCGTGGTGTTATTCATGATAAACCTGGAAATGAGACCTATGCAACCTGTGTCAGCAGGGAGTTGGTGGCGGTGTTCTTGCCACTGTTTGTGTCCACTTGTTGGTACAGACCCAGAGGGCTCTATCTGCTCCTTCCCTCCCTACATCCACAGAACCATCTCACTTCATGTGACGGAAGAACCTCCTTCCCTCTCTTCCCTCTACCATCCTATGTAGACAGATATAATCTAAATACTACCTATATTCACTTACTCAACCGATATTTACTGAATGCCTACCAGGATGTTGGCAGTGGCAGTGGCAATGAAAGGTAGTTCAAAGGTACAAAATAAAAGAATTTAGGATGAATCCTAGAATTTTCTCTCAATAAACTGATTGGATGTGAAGGGGTAAAATGAGATGGGGCAAGTCCAAGGAAGGAACGTGAGTTAGAGATGGAAGGTTGTCACATTACAGTGGCAAGGACACTAAAACCACTGAGAGAAATGTGGTTTAGTATGATTTAAGTGTACTGCCTTTCTGAGTCAGAGGAATGGGATCTAGAATTCCTTCCTAGATTTGACAGCCCAAATGAAATCAAACCCCATTAACAAATCTTCATGTCTCCTTTTCAGGCCAAAGGGAAAATGATAATGAACTCATTGAGCCTCTTTGCTGCTATTTCTGGAATAATCTTTTTGATAATGGACATATTTAATATTACCATTTCCCACTTTTTTAAAATGGAGAATTTGAATCTTACTAAAGTTTCCATGCCATATATTAACATACACAACTGTGAACCAGCTAATCCCGCTGAGAAAAACTCTCTGTCTATACAATATTGTGACAGCATACGATCTGTTTTCTTGGTAAGTATGAAATCAGGTTTCTTTCTTTTTTTTTTAATGTTTTAAGTGGGTTTTTTTGTTTGTTTGTTTTAATTTTATTTATTTGACAGAGAGAAAAAGAGAGAGAGAGTACAAGCAGGCAGAGTAGTAGGCAGAGGGAGAGGGAGAAGCAGGCTCCTTGCTAAGCAAGGAGCCTGACATGGGGCTCAGTCCAGGACCCTGGGATCATGACTGGAGCCTAAGGCAGTTCTTAACCAACTGAGCCACCCAGGTGCCCCAGAAATCAGGTTTCTTTTCAGGGAAGAAGTTTAGCCTTTTTATTACAAATATCAACTCTGGATCAAGATATCTGCTACTTACTGTCTATACAGCTTTTGGGCAGAAATTTTAACCACATTCTGCCTCACTTTCTTCAGCTGTAATATGGAGAAATTAACAGTAAAACAATAGGGCTGTTTTGAGTAATAAGTTAGTATACACAAAACCCTTAAAATCGGTACACAGAAAGTGCTATGTGTTTAACATTAATTATTATTACTGGTTAATAATTATTAAGATGATTAAGATGAACACTGAAGAAGTACCTAAGTTATTATGAACATCTTTTGCCTCCATAAGTTTTTAGTGTAGAGTTTGAAGGGGGAAAATGCATCTTCCAAGTATAGAAAGGTTTCCTTCGTCATGATACCACCTAAAGCAGGATACAACTTAATTTGGGATTCAGTGATTAATTTTTCCTACATAGAATGGATTCTTCAACCAATTACCACTGCCTTATTAACGATTTGTGGCATGCCAGCTGTTGTGCTAATGGGTTAGGGTTATAAAGATACTAGTAGTTCTCAAGGTCACTCATTACTCAGCTAAAGAACTGACCTTTTAATCATTTAATTTTAGCGAACAGTAATTGAGCACCAATCATATTCCTTATTTCATTATTATATTTCTGCTCTCTTTTTTTCTGTCATTCTTCAGGGCATTTTTGCCGTGATGGTGATCTTTACCTTCTTCCAGAAACTTGTGACAGCTGGCATTGTTGAGAATGAATGGAAAAACCTGTGCTCCAAACCTAAATCTGTAAGTAGTAGCCACCCCCTCCCCTAACATCCTCTAGGAAATCATGTCTACAGAAAATGATTTATGGAGAATGTGATCTAATACAACTTTGAGACTAGGAGCCTCATGAAAAATGGTCTTGGCAGATTTCTGGAAAGTAGAAAACACCTGATGAGGCAGAAGTGTCTTGAAATTTGAAATAAGTCTAAAGGTTAGACAGAGGATACAGTCCTCTAAAACGTGCACTTACTAACCTTGAGTTCTGCTTCCCTCCACGCGCCCATCTTGACTTAATGATTCCACACTTAATGTGTAAAAGTGGGATGGCTCAAGGTTGAAGGCTGGTAAAAGCACTGGTTCTTCCACATCATTTCTCAGTATTCCCTGCACCTTTTCATCAAATTCCATTTCCAAAACAATAGGTTCAAAGAGGCTCCACAATTGGGAGAGGTGAATATCCCAGTGACAGACTGATTATCAACTGCTTCAAACCACAGAATGTTAGATTAAAATTTAGAAATCACAATTCCTTCATTTTACAGATGAGAAAAACAGATTTGAAAGAAAGCAACCTTCCCAAGGTTATAGCCAATAAAGGCAAATCAAAACTAGAATCTAAATTCCTCAGTTCCTGCAGTGTTCTTTCCCAAATACTGTGTGATCATTCTAGGCAAAGTGACAAATATCTCATGACCTTGAAGATGAGCTTTGATCCCCTGGGAAATCAATCCTGGTATTTGGAGGCATATAGGAAATAACACAAACAGCATAAAAACCAGGAGGTATTTGATAAATGTTCCTAGAGTTTGTTAACAAATGTGCCAATGGTAAAGGTCAAGAAACATTTGTTTAATTTTGTGTCCTAGGATGTAGTTGTCCTGTTAGCTGCTGAAGAAAAAAAAGAACAGCCAGTTGAAACAACAGAAGAGATGGTGGAGCTGACTGAAATATCTTCCCAACCAAAGAATGAAGAAGAGATTGAAATTATTCCAGTCCAAGAAGAAGAAGAGGAAATGGAAATAAACTTTCCAGAACTTCCCCAGGATCAGGAACCTTCACCAATAGAAAATGACAGCATTCCTTAAATGATTTTTTTCTTTCTGTTTGCTTTTCTTAGGCATTAGAAACTAGTGTTCATAGCTTCCAAGAGACATATCCACCCCTATTTCCTGAGGCCTTCTGCAAGTATCCTCCATCTGTCTCTCTGGCCTTTGCATGGAATGACCACAGCTCACTCACACTTGCACTCTCTCTCTCCCTCTCATGCAGAGAATACAGCCATTGCAGGCGACCGTGCCGGCACGTTTCCTGTTTGGAGCAGCTTACTAACATTACAACAAGGCAGGCGAGGTGTTATATACCACATGATTTCTCATTAGCCTTTTCCTTGGATAAGGCTTTGTAGTAGTGGTCAGTGTGGTAATTCCATCTCTGCCCCTAATGAGAACGATAAATGTGGAATCCAGGCCATCCTGAAACTATTTTTAATTCCTTCCACATCTACCTATTTTGTGGAGTCTCTTTTACTCTTAAGGAAAGTAAAAAATAGTAGTAATGAGGGGCATTAAGGATCTATTGTATCTTTCTATGGGGCTGACACTGTGTCCACTGTTCTTAGAGTGTCCACACCCCATCAGGGAAGCTCTAAGTGGCCAAAACCCAACCCCTTCTTTGTACAAATAGCACGGCTTATAAATGGACATGTCTATATCTGTCTTAACTTTTCTTAACTCCTGTTCTAGGCTCGTGGTTACACTGTCTACCTACCTGTTCTAGGCTCTTGGTTGCACTATCTTCAGCCTATAGGCAAGAGAAGAAAGAATCAAAGAAAATGCCATAACGAGTACTCAAATCTTAAATGATAATCAACAGTTGTATTTGTAAAGTAATTTCTACTTCACAAAGTAGGTTATCAAATAATTACATTTGATATTCCATAATCAAGGGGGAAAAGGCCCTATCCGCATTTTACAAATGGTTCAAAAAGGCTAATTTATAAAAAAGTAAAAGTAATTTGTCAGTGGTCACAGCTAGTTTTAAGAGCTTT
>PISX010027906.1:0-22319 GCA_004024625.1 Mellivora capensis
AAAAAAAAAGGACCATATTTATGTATATTGGTGCTATCATCATGATTAATCTAACAGGAAACTGTTCCTTAAAGAATGTAGTTTTTTGGTCTCACAAAATTCTTAAACTGGTAGTATTTGTGAGCACTTCTAAAGCATATTAGGTTTGGCTATTTTCACTGTTGAACTGGCTGGCAGCTCTACTGTTTATTGGGGCCTTGGTTCCTCCTGTTAATGCATAGCCAGGCTAACAATAAAGAGAAAACTTCAATAATGGGAAGGAGTTTTACCCCAGATTGATGTTCAAATCCATCTGACCATGACTTTCTGGAGGCAAAATATACGATGTGACATGACAATTCTGTTCTTGAAATCAGGAAGCATGGTGTACACCAGCCCACTCAAAGCTGCATGAATGACTGAGTCATCTACATTTTATTCGGTTTATATGAAATGCTCCCTTGTTGCTTCTCCTTAATTCGAGCTTCCAGCAGGGTGTTGACAGTTATGCAGGCTTAGGTCCATGGGAAAGCAGATAGGTAGCACATCACGTGCAAATCATTTGTACGAAGACCTTCCCTCTCTCCCCACTCCCTCTTCCTCACTCTCTCCCTCTCCCTACCCCTCTCTCCCTTTCTCTCTCTCTCTTCTTTGACTGTTGGTGACCACCCATGCTTGAGCTGTGTTTTGGCTACTTTCCCACTGATGACTTTTCCAAACCCTGTCAGTGGTGGCTGGCAGTTAAATATTCTGCCGCCAACTTACAGAAAATGCAAGTTGGATTGCCTTCTTTTTTCCTTCAAGCTTGCATGTTTATCCTTCTTCACCTTGATTCCTGGAAGAGTCAAACATCTGATCCTCAGGTCAAGCCTGAAGGAAATGGTTGTCCCAGCTGAAAATAGCCTAGATCCCAATTTGCTCTTGAACGCTCTTGCTCAAGATCAATGTTTAATATTTTCTTTGTGTGGGGAAGTGTCTCTTAAAAAAAACAGAAAGAGGTGTTTGACCTGAACTTTAAAAGGTCCAGGCAGCACCAATGTTCAGTGGAGACAATATTATTCCCTTTGCATGTGCCTGATTAAATAAATAATTCTGACACTGAATATCTAAGCCCAGCTGAGACAGGAAGACAAGAGGAGGAATGAGGGATAAGTAAGCTGTTCACTCTAGCAAAACAACTCACCTCTAGGCAGTTAATTCCAGATCATACCATGCTGCTATTCCCTCTCTCAGGAAAGATGCTTTACATTATTTAATGAAGAAAGGTAGTACTTTGAACTCCAGGAAAACAAAAATGTTACAGCTTTGAGGTTTTTTATTTATTTATTTATTTATTTTAGTGAATAAAGCTAGCTTTTTTTTTAAACTAAAAAGCAAAGTTGTCTCATCTTTTAAGAAAGCAAGTTCAAACATTTGGTACAGATGAAGGCTGGTCTAGCATTTAAGCAAATAATCTCAGTGTCTAATGGTTATGTAATAAAAGGCATTTGATTCAAAACAGTATGCTGTGTTGGTCACCAGTATATGCTTCCACTAAATAAGTGAAATACACAAATTGAAATAAAGTGAAATTCTTTTTCCAGAGTTAATGAAAGGTTCCTGTTTGTGAATTTTAGGCTTTGAAGTCCAGACCTTCCCGACAGCAGCAGGAATTTACTGGTGATTTATCGCTATTTGGACAAGTGGCGAACAGAGCATTACTCTATGGAAAGCTGACATTCCCTACCTGTCAAGGCGGCTTTCCTAAAATCCCTGACACCAGCTCCCTTGGCTGCATCTCCTCCTTGGGCTGTGCCCCAGGCGGGGCCCAAGTAGGCAGTGTGGTTTGGCCTGGTATCAGCTCTCCTCCAGGGTCCTCCCCTTTCACTGCTGTCACTCTGTCTGTGCACCCTAGGCCCTGGCAAAGCCTGCTTCCTCTGTGTTGTCTCCTCTGACCCTTTCTTTGTGATAGCAAATATAGGAACTAATTCTCAGGCTAGTTTTGCCTGCATAAATAAGAGAGGCTTTTTCAGACCCTTCTAGAATTTTCCCAGGTGGCCAGTAGTCTACTCCAGTTATATAAATAATGGCTGAGTTTCCTTCCCCATCATTAAGCCTACAATGTCTATCTGGGAGAGGACCATGCCCTTTATCTGTCCAGACTGCAGAAATTGATAGAGACCAAAGAGCTTTAGTGGGACAGGTGGTTTCTGGAAAAAGAGCATCTGATGTCCAGAGGACGTTCTGGGGCATTGACAGCCATTGCTGGGTGGGATCGAAGCCAGAGACTCAGGGTGGAGGTGAGGCTGTGTTTGGACACTCCTTGTGTAGTGGTGTCTGGGCAACCCTCTTCTCATATTCTACTACAGTGTGCTCATAAAAGAACAGCAACAACAACAACAACAAAACGGATCCCAATACATTCATCAAAGCTCAAGTGTGTTACTGGGTTTTCCTTTTTTATTTTGATACTCGCCTGGAAGAAATTCAATTTTAACAACCGTTAATATAAGTTAGTGCCAACAAGACATGGAATGATAAAATTTACTTACCAATTTTTTGAGTCTCTCATTTTTATCTATCCCCACATCACATTTAACCTCAATCAACTGACATTTCTGATATATTCCTGTACAAATCCTTTTAAGTGGTGGCATCCTGGATGCAGAGAAAGCCTAGGACAAGAACCATCATCAAAGCCTCCAGGGTCAAGATGGAGATAAAGGAATGAGTTAAAGGAATCATGAGTGATGTTGCTCTGGAGGAGAGAGGCACTGGAAGGAGGTGAAAAGCTGACTGCTGTTCAAGGGCATCAGACCCTGGCTTTGCCCCTTACCAATTACATGGCCTTGACACACTGAGTGATGTCTGGAACCTCTGAGCCCTGGTTTACACGTCTAAAAAGTGAAGATAATGTGGTACCTACTGCACAAGTTGCCCGGAACCTTGAAAGTGACGATTGTGCTGGGCTTAGCATTCTGTAAAACACATGGTAGGTGCCCACAGTCGCAATTGCTGGAATATCTCAGAGTCATGCAGAAAAAGCTCACTCATGAGAAAGGTGTGATTTTAGTTAGGAAGAAAGAATGAGTACAATGTCTTCACCTGACCTCACGTCCCAAAATTACAACTTGTTTTCCAGGTTTTTTGGAAACATTTTGCTCATTAAGGAGGAAAAAAATGAGCATATCCATGGTTTTAGTGGAATATTTTAAATAAGAGGTACCATGCACAGCTTTGTTGCATACAAAAAGCCTAAAAGAGAAGAAGAGGAGGGACAGAAATATGTTGCTTGTTTAATTTGAATGGAGAGTGAAGGAAAGGGTGATTGTCAAATAGTTTAGAGTCCTGTCATTTGGCTGAAATTCATTTCCAAATAAAACTCTCTACAGCATCATTCCGGCCTTTCTTCCCCTCCCTTCCTGCCCTAACTCACTCTTCCTCAGAACGACCATCACCTTTCCCAAAGCACTGCCAAAGAAAAACTGCACTTTTGTATTTCTAGCTGGCTTCCTAACTAAAAACATACGAACCCTTAGAACTGAGATCTGAGTGATGATTCCAAGCTCTAAGACATGTTCTGAAGGAACCAAACTCACCAATGACCTGTGAATGTGTTGATTATAACTCAACCATAGAATTAGATCAGGACCTTTGAATATGAAACTGGGACATTTAAATTTGAAATTTAAGTTTCTGTGATGCCAAATATTTGGAAAGAAGGGCTTTTCTATAAGATGTTTTTCATTTGTATTGGATGAGTTGGGAAAATTTTGAAGGTTTCTTTAGATGTTGGTTAAGACAGTAGAGCAGACATTTGATTCTACATGGAGATTTAGGCAAAGCGGAATGCATCTACAACATGGAACTCAACCGTGGCTCTTGAACAAATGCTGTATATGGCTTCACTTTGAATGCTCATGATGAATGCTTCCAAGACTCTTACCACTAAATGAGACGAGCTAATGCCTCCAAATCACTGCTTACTCAGCTGCTTCTGCACAAGGTACCTGGAACTCTGAGCAGATTTTTTTCTATTTATGGATCTATGTTGTCATTTTTATTGCCATTTCTGTGGATTATGCTAAGAGATAAAAAGTGTGGAGATTTTGAGTAGGAGGCACTTCAAGTTACTCTTAATAGTTGTGCAGGCACCCCAGCCCAGCTTGATGAAAGGATAGAAGTTAACTCTGGGGTGGCATATTCCCCATCAGAGCATCCATCACCCGTGGCGTTCCTATCCACTATTTTTCTCCCAGGAATCTGTTATTCCTCATTAGGACAAGACTTCCCAGGAATGTGGCTGGAACATCTGGTAGGGCTACAGACCAGCTTCACTGCAGAAAAATCTGTGCTAAATCTGTGTGTAAAGAAATATGTTAAATTTAAGAAGACTGGAAAAGTGGAAATGAAATTTTGGCAGTTAAAATAGAATTCCAGAAAGATTTGCATAGCTGATCATTGATGCCATGACTGTGCATGAGGTTACCTAAAGAAGGAACAGGGAAAGAGAGAAGGTATTCAGGTAGAAAATACCAGAGTTGAAAAATTCTAAAGTGTCAGATATTGCACTACGTTTGTAATGGATCAGTAGAATAAGAACACTGGAGAGACTCCAGCAAGTCCAACATCAGATACTATGGGGGGAAGGGTGGACTTCCGGGAAAAATGTGAATTTGGATACCCGATGCCCATCACAGGTGTTGAGGTTAGTAATGTTCTGCTGCCCAGGGTAGAGTCTCTTCAATTTGTGCTTGGTCATCTCCAGAACACAACTTGAGAGTTTGAAGCCATGTTTCACTTCCTGAAGTGCACACATTTCTAATCATCTTTAGGACCTCTTCAGAGAAGTCATTCAGAGCCTTTGGAGGTCAACAGCAGGAGGTTCATATTCCAGAAAATTCTAGCAGGTACATTCTCAGCCCGATTTAGTGCATTATCAAAAACACAAACCACAGATTCTTCACCATGGCAATTTCACATTCTGCAACCATGTTTGTCTATTAAATGCCATGTGTTTCTGAATCACAGTGGCCTTTTATTCTAGAACCATGTACCACAATGTTTAAAAAAGTAAAAAAAAAAAAAAGCTGGCACAGATTAACTGAGAAATTCCTGCTAGTATCCAAACTTCATGATGTCCCAAAGACATTTTTGCTTTCACTTGTTCACAATTTGAGCCCTATAGCTTCTAAGGCCTTGCCCTCTCAGTACTGCTGCTGATAATTTGGTGTTGCACACTTATGGTTGTAGCTGATCACTCAGCTAGTCTACAAGTTTGGAAAACTATGCTGAAGCTGACAGCTGAAGCTGTCATTCCAGATGACACTCTGCTGCTATCATTAAAGACTTCCATATTGACACAAATATTTAGCTACTTCTCTCTTAATGGTTAAATTGCAAAATAAGTGACACATCATTCCATTAGGCCTCTGTCTTAGTGTGGAAGGAATAGCTAGCTAGTGGAGGGATTGCTAGGTGACTTCAGGTCACACACTGACATGAACCATCTGTTTTAAAAGACAAAGCAGGGTGCCTGTGTGACTCAGTTGGTTAGGTGACTGCCTTCGGCTCAGGTCATGATCCTGGAGCCCCAGGATCAAGTCCCACATTGAGGTCCCAGTTCCATGGGGAGTCTGCTCCTTTCTGTGACCTTCTCCCCTCTCATGCTCTCTCTCATTCTCCCTCTCTCAAATAAATAAATAAAATATCTAAAAGGAAAAAAAAGATAAGGCAGTTGCATGTCTCTTTCCAAATCCAGCTTCTGTTTTCTACATCAGAGCTCAAGCAAAATATCTGGGAAGGCCTTCCTAGAAGAATTGTCTTCATCATTGATGCCCAAGCCTGGCTGTGTATCAGAATCACATGGAAAAGTTTGTTTAAAATTATGGAGCCTCTGGAGTTTCCAGTTCAAAACACCTAGCCTAAAGCCTGGGAATCTGTATTTTTAACCAACGTTGCTTGTGCATGGCTCTGGAATCACACTGAATATGTAGGGTCTTCTAGTATATAGGATCAACCCAGAAGGAGAATGCCTGTAGGCTCAAACACATGAGTCTTCTGTAAATGATGCAGAGTTCCATCTCCTGGTTGGAGTTGAACTGGCTGTTGCATTAGTGACTGTCCTTTGCAAAGTCACTGGTCATACATAATTTCCCGGATGTGATCATTACTATAACTATCTCAGTTACATAAGGATCATAAAAAAGGCCTCGGAACTTTTTTCATTATTCTCCACAGCCTTCAAATAAATGCTGACTAGAAAAACTAGAGCAAGTACCTATGAGACCCTGATGGTCTCAGTATTTATAATCAACTAGCCCTTCAAGATTGCTCATTTCTTTTTTTTTAAAGATTTTATTTATTTATTTGACAGACAGAGATCACAAGTAGGCAGAGAGAGAGAGTGGGTGGGTGAATCAGGCTCCCTGCCGAGCAGAGAGCCCGATGCGGGGCCTGATCCCAGAACCCTGGGATTATGACCTGAGCCGAAGGCAGAGGCTTTAACCCACTGAGCCACCCAGGCGCCCAAGATTGCTCATTTCTTAGGCCACCACTTTGGACTCAAAAACTGAGTCCATCCTCTGGTCAGGTGATAACATCTTTGATGTCTCAAGGTTTATTTTAATCAATGCTTCAAAACCGATGAGACCCAGAAGGATGTGTTCTAAGTGTTGGCTTGGCTTGCTCTAATCTTCCTTCTTCCCAATAGGATCTGTTGCCTTTGCTAGTGGGCTTGACTCATCTGAGCCAATACCATGACATCTTTGACATGGGTGATCCAGGTGGGTTTGTTGATGTCACTGGGTCAACGTAGGAGAAGTGTGTTCTTTCCAGATTGTTTTTGATGACGCCAAAACCATCAAGTGTGCCTCCTCCAAGATAGGGTTTTTCAGAATGTGGCCCAGGGACTTCTTTGCATTAGCATTCCCTGGGTGTTTGCTAAAAACCACTCCATTTTTGGATCTTTATCCTGGCCCATTGAATCAGAATTTCTGTTGCTCTTTGAAGTCTGTATTTTTAAACAATTTTTCTGGGTAAGTCAAATATACAATAATGTTTTGGAACTAGAGCTCTAATTACAGAGTCACAGAGTGAAGGAAGCAGCCATCCGCCACCTTTCACCGCGTCCGTCTCTGGAATAACACAGAGAAAGCCTTGGAAAGAAGTGTTCCACTCAAGTGCTTAACTGTTAGCTTAAGGGTGTTATTGCCAAGTCCTAAACCTGCCACACCTTCCTGCTTAGTTGCCTCAGTAAAAGGCACTTCTACTCCTTACAGACCTCCTTAACTCTCACTCAGACCCAACGTCCAGAATTCACCCAGAAATTCTGCCAGTTTTACCACCTTCTCCTGCCCTGGCTATTGCAATTGCCTTTGATGACCTTTCAGACAGCCAAAGTGTTCGTGGGGTAATGGACATTGGGGAGGGTATGTGCTACGGTTAGTGCTGTGAAGTGTGTAAACCTGGCGATTCACAGACATGTACCCCTGGGGATAAAAAAATTGTTTATAAAAAAATAAAAATATAAGAAAAAAAAAGAATTATAAAACACAAGTCGAAATATGTAGCAGCCCTGCCCAAACACTTAGATGATTCCCAGTATCACTATAGAATAAACTGTAAGATCCTTTCTGTGACCTCCAAGCTCCTACGTATTCTGGGCCTCATCGACCACTCAGCTACAGTCCCCTGCCTTTCCTTTTAGTGCTGGAGTGCATGGAACATGTTGCCGTCAGGAACTTTGCAATTGTTGTTCCCTCTGCTGTAATGTTCTGTCCCCTCATATCATCCTGTCTCAGTCCCTTGTTTCATTCTGGTCTCTGTTCAAAGGGTATTGCATGGCCTCATCCCTGTTGACCCATCTGAGGAACATAAACCTCCTTTCTCCTTACCTTGCTTTGCTTCCATTTGTAGAAGTTGGTACTTTCTAACATGTAAATTTTATTTATCATCCTTTCTTTCATACTGGAGTGTAAAATCCATGAAAACAAGGTATTTTTCTATTTCTGCCACTGTTAATTCTTCTATACCCGTAACAGTGACTGACAGATTATTGAGTAAATAAACAAATGAATGGGTGTTTGGACACCATGTTTTGAGGTTGCATTGCTGGAGGACTTAATGAGGGAGGCACTGAGTTTGGTGTTGTGCCTCAATTACCTTGCTGATGTGTGGTTCTTATTACGGTCTCCATAAGACTAAGTGATTGTGACCAAATACTGCCCTGGAAGCCCTCCCACTCCCTTTTGCTTTGTGGATGTTTCTGGAGTGGTGTGTAACAGTGATTGAGAGTTGAACCTGTCCACAGTATATCCCATAGCTCTAATCAGGGCCTGTTCACCTGAAGGCCTGCTCATCTTTCGCCAGACTTATTTCCATCAACACCACAAATGGCATTTCAGAAGCTTGCTCCACTCCTAAACTCATTTCTATGACTCCCTTTCTCACACGACTCATGCCTTTTGCTTCCTGACACTTTACACACCATATCATGAGTTCCTTGGTCAAAGTCATTCATACTCCTTCTTCCCATTTGCTGATCTCTTCTGTCACTGGTCCTACTTCCACACACTTAGGCCAATTTGGTGAAGCAATTCCCCTACCAGCTTTCCAGGAACTGTTCTTTGCTAGGCTGGAGGTGCTCTGTGTCTACCTGCAAGGCCACCACTCATGAGCCATGAGCAGGAGCACTGGTTCTGGAGTGTGTAGCTTTACCAAAGATTAGCTTCTGGGAATGCATTTTAAATCCACTAACTTCAAGTGTCTTTGGGTGGCCTCAGGAATATTTTTCCACTTCTAACTCAACTCAATACTCTTTCTAGCACAGGTTTCTGTGCAGCCTCTATCAATACACTTTGGGATATTTACACTGAATGTTTTATTAGGTTATGCAATTTGAACAAAAAATCAAGGAAGTGTGTGAAGTGGCTTCCTATAGTTCCATCTGCTCTGATTTGTCAAGAAAGAGATAAAATCGGTTTCTTTTCCTCCTCTGTTCCTGGTGTTTGGCCCATGTTCTACACTCCCAACATGAAATGCACTCTGGTCTGCCTGTAGGAACACAGAACCATGCCAAACGAGAAACATGAACGTGGATGTGATGCCTGAGGTCCTAGTCTGTAATCTTTCGAACAGCTGGCATGTTCCCTCTGAGGCTCTGAGACATTCCCCATTAGCTCAGCAATGAGGACTGAAAGGCATATCCAATTAAAGAGAGGAATAAAAGTCCCTTGCTGATCCTTAAACTGAGTGCCAAAGAATAACCTTTGTACAGAGTGGGATGGGAGCTTATGCCAGGAGTCAACCCCAAGTCTCTAGGGGGCCACACCCGCTGAGGCAATGTGGTAGGCCCAGCAACTTCCCTGTCCCCTCAGCATACAGGACATCTAGGTTGGGCTTCCTAGCATGGTGGCAGTAAGAAATCTGGAGCTAGAAGCATGAGGAGCAGAAAAATCTAGGTGGGGCTGGCAGTCACCTCCTATCCCCACTTACCTGCTATGCCATGGGGTGCATGGATGAATTTTCAATAATGGGGCTGTGAATGTGTCTGGTGACAGTTAGTGGTGGTGGGAGCAGAAGTGCTACCACTGCAATTTCAATCTTTTTATTTTGATTCAGACTAGCAGGGCAATGTTTAACTTTTGTTGGAAGGGAGGACAGTAAAGTCATCAAATGAACATCAAGGCTTTCTGCCTTTTGAGAGTGAGGACTGAACTGGTACTCCTCATCTATCCCTGCCTAGACAGCATCCACCCATCCATCCCTTGGGCAGCCATTGATTCAGCATGTCTGTTTATGCATGCGTACATGTGTGTATGTGTGCATGTATGTACACATACATGTGTTTATGTGTCCCTGTGCACCTGTGTGCCCATATGTGTTATCTACTATGTACCAAGACATGTTGCTGCTGGGATCCACTTCAGTCTCCTGTCTATAAATGCCCATAACACAAGTAGATTCAAAACTCATATACATAATCCTCATCAACACAGATTTCTGCTGCCTCTGAATCCTCTTAATAGAGATTGTTTTGTTTTTGTCTTGTGTGTTGTTCAAATTATTTTTTTAATTTATAATACATCTGTACTTTTTTTCATTTTATTTGTTTTTTAGACTTATGCTAAGTGTCCCAGCAGGCAATACCACAACACACAGAAGCAAGTATCTTGTGGCTTCTTGTGTTACGATGTCCATTTGCAGCTTGATCTGACCACAGGGAAAATTAGTTTGCCACATTTAAGGTTTATACACTGTTTTGACATCTACAAACATGAAGTTTGGCTGTCCTCATTATGCGATTCTAAGGGTCTGGCCTAGGGCTCTGGAGTCAGTGAGAAAGGAGACCAACTTCCTTATTATTCTTCATTAATTCATTCTTTGCACAAATATTTATTGCGTGCCAACTACATGTCAGGCTCTGTGCTTCCAGTAGGAAGGAAAATCAAGAAATACCTACATATTCCTGCCTCCAGGAACACTAAGGGGACCGCTGTAGGGTTATGTATGCATCATCACTAACAGCCAATGAAATGAAAACCCCAATTCGAGGATATGCTTTTCACAATACCAAAGAGTTAAATATAGAGCAATGTTTTAGTTTAGTTTTTTTTTTTTTACTTCTTATACTGATGGCTTTTCTTTTCATTTCTTATCCCATCTTTCATTCAACAAATGTTTATTGCATATTCACTATATGCTCAATCTACTCCAGTATTGAACAAGTCACATATATATCTTCTATCCTTTGGAGTTGTCCAGACCAATTTTTAAATGTTAAAACACCACACAAGCAAAATCAAGGCAAGCACAAGAGCAAGTGTGCCCTATCTAGTGTTTAACATTTAGATCAGATTATCTGAGTAGGGGATGGGGGCCAAGATTGGGAAATACATAAGTGAATAATATACAGTACAAACTGTCGGAAAGGCTGAGCCTCAAAATGTGTTAGGACAGAAAGATTAGAGGAATATAAGACGGAGGGGAAAGTCATACGGTGGAAAGAATCCTGCTTTCTGTCAAGGAGCATCATCTTCCATTGGTCAAGGAGAAGAATTAAAAAGAAAAATAAAGGTCAAAGAATAAATGGTGATAATGAACAGATTATAGTCCTCAGGAGGAAAGAAAACCAAATTCAAAGGCAAAAGTTTCTCTTTGACGAGGCAAGAGATTGTTATTCCCTGAATGTGGCAAAGAAGGAAGGGGTCAGTAATGATAGAAATAATTTGAACTGGAAATAAGGAAATATGAGAAAATTCAAAATAAAAAAATAAATTCCAGCCTTTCCAGAAATAATAAGCTCACCTTCTATACAAAGGGGCTTAGAAATGGGGCCTTAAGGAGAAGGGAAAATCTGATCCATGGCAAACTTGTGAACTGATCTCATTAATGATCTCACAAAATACTGGGCATTTACTAATTTCATAAACTAAAATGTCCATGACTTTGAGTGTCATTCAGCTGGACTTTGGAGCAGTTCACACGATGAAAAGACAGACATGCCTAGAACAATCTGCAGAAATAAATGCACAACATTGGGGCACCTGGGTGGCTCACTGGGTTAAGCTTCTCAGGTTCCTGAGATATAGTGGACTCTGCTCAGTGGGGAGCCTGCTCTCCACTGCTCTCTCTGCCTGCCTCTCTGCCTACTTGTGATCCCTCTTTCTCGGTCAAATAAATAAATAAATAAAATCTTTTAAAAAAATAAATAAATGAACATTATAGAAACATGTACATCATGGCCAACACTCACGTATGATTCAGAAGAGTTAGATAAGCTTCAATGTCCCCTTATATGCAGGGAACCAGAAGCTCAGTGTAGCAGAGTGGAAAGACCATGGGCTTGGACTCACTCAGACTGGATTAGCACCAGCTCAGCCATTCACCAACTAAAGGGCCCTGAGCAGAGGGCTTAGTAACTGCCCATCTCCTCAATGAATGAGAAAATTCAAAATAAAAAAATAAATTCCAGCCTTTCCAGAAATAATAAACTCACCTTCTGTACAAAGTGATAGTATAGATTGTATAGTCAGTGCTGATGAATCTTTTCTCCAGTTAGGGCTCCACAGGTTCTTGGACAGTGCTTACCACATGGGCTTGTGGGAAGGGTTAATGTAGGGTGAAGCATTCAGCACCAAACAAGCACATTATATTACTTCTTTGTCTATGATTTTTCAGATTTTGTTATAGGGCAGAAGATGGCTTTTAGGTTCAGATTTATCATTGTTCACAGTAGCCTTGTGAAGATGATACATTTAATAATAATCTAGGCTGTACATGTCTTAGTCACAGCTGCTGCAAGCTGCTCTGCCTCAACTTATATTTGCTCAATAGGGCCTATTTTATCTATTCTTTCTATCTATCATCTATCATCTATCTATCCATCTATGTATCTTTTTATCATCTATTATCTGTTGAGGGGGGGACTTGTTAATGGTTATTTCCTTGGATTTGGTTACTGTTATGCTCTATCTTCTCACTTCCACTTAAAAAGCTCTTTTTCCCCAGTTCTCAGCAATTACGTGAATGAATTGTTAAAAGCATAGGTAGTAAGCATACATTTATGAGCTTCCATGATGGTTGTGTTACCTGTAATTTACTATATAATGTTTGAGTACAGAGAGAGAAAGAAAGATGTGAAATCATGTGCCTGTTACTTGGGTTGAGCTACAACTTGAGTACTCATGGTGCTCCAGCCAAACACCCACACTTGTCTCCCATTAGAGATGCATTCAGTCTCCAGAGCCAGTAATGGCAAGAGCTCCTATTATTTACATTGCAAACACTATCTGAAGCTTGGTTATTAGCATGTGCACTTTCAATGAAGTTTGTAGCCTGTTAGTAAGTGGATATATATTGAAAATATGTTCATATTTGGTAAAACTGAAGGTAAACAAGGTATGTGGATAGGCAAAATATTGCAGAGACATTCTCCCACATAAACAGGGACATGCAACCAGAGAATTGACAATTCTGAGGGTTGGCTTGATCTTTTCTTGTTCTACATGCAGCCAGGAATCCAGAGAGTTCTGTCTATCTGAAGTCAGTCACATTATTAGCAAAAGCCTGTCTGTGAAACCACTGATGGCCACCTTAAGCAAATATTCCAAGTGAGGCTGTGGTTGTAGTACCTATAAGGACAGAAAGTGAGAACTTCATTGATCCAGCAGAACAGCTTGTATGACCAGCTTCTGGGCTCGCCTGACAAGAACTGTTTAATTTTACAAGTCTGTATATGTGTCAGAATTTTATCTGAAACTGATTATCATTGTGGCCTAGGAGCCAGGTTGTGGGAGGAGAAGGAAAAAAAACACAAACAAAACAAAACAACAACAACAACAACAACAACAAAAAGAAAACAAACACAAAACCCTGACTTCTGTGTAATCAAATCACCTAACATCAGCTGGCAATACTCATAAAGCTAAGTAATAATAACAAAAATAAACATGAAAGTACCACTAATCCTATTCAGGCAAAAGTCCCCCTTGAATTCCAGATAGGAATTTTTCCGATAAGAACAACATTTTGGCCAATGTTCTAGATCCTTTCACATCCAGGTGTCCATGACTGTTGGGTGATTTCAAATTGTTGCATTTCTGGTTATGTACATGTTACCTAAAATGTGCTTTTTCCTTTCCTTTCCAGTCAGCTTCCAAGCGGATGAAAACTGCCAGCTAAATGAGAGTCTTGGTTTGTTTTAATATTTGACATTCTCCATCCAAATCTCTGCTGCAGAGATGTTGGTTTGAGTTCTGTGGGGAAAACACAATGACTCTTTTGTTCACTCAGAACCATAAATGGTGCTCAGCAAATATTGGTCAAATGAATGAAAGAAACAGTGAATGAGTGAGTATTTTTCTCCCCTTCACTTCATGCTCTTGAGTGGTTGGCTAAACATCTGTTCCATGGGAGTCTGTAGGGGAGGGGACTGGCAGATGGATACTGCAGCTGGATGTTGCAGGGATCCCAATTTGGGCAAGTCAGTGCTGATGAATCTTTTCTCCAGTTAGGGCTCCACAGGTTCTTGGACAGAATTTCCCTGAAACTTACCCAAGTCACAGATTTAATGACTTTAAAGAAAGTGTGAAGTCTCTGGAAACAATGATGCACTACTCTAAGGGGGGAAAACTGAAATTGTACAGATAAAGAGCTGCTTAAAATAAAAACAAATACAAGAAAATGCCTTATTCCACCAAGTTTTGAAAGTCAAAGATCTTGTCAATATTAAACAAAGAACCAAGGTGTGATTTATCTTGTGGCTTCTTTAAGGAAGGCACAGCTTGAAATTCTTCCCAGGATAGCCTATAAAATCCCTTGGAGAGTACTGTCTCCTAAATAAGAGGTGGCAAATTTATGGTGCTTGGCCGAAGCCAGCTTGCTGCTTGCTTTTTTAAATAAAGTTTTATTGGCACACAACCATACCCATTCATTTACATTTTGTCTGTGGCTGCTTTCCTGCTGCAATGCATCATCAAGTAGTTGCAACAAAGACTGTCTGGCAGGTGAAGCCTAAAATATTTGCTATCTGGACCTTTAAAGAAGAGGTTTGTTGAACTCATCCTAAATGTCTTCAAGATTTATCCTTTAGGGGCGCCTGGGTGGCTCAGTGGTTTAGGCCTCTGCCTTCAGCTCGGGTCATGGTCCCGGGGTCCTGGGATCCAGCCCTGCATCGGGCTCTCTGCTCAGCGGGGAGCCTGCTTCTCCTCCCTCTCTCTCGGCCTGCCTCTCTGCCTGCTTGTGATCTCTGTCTGTCAAATAAATAAACGGAATCTTAAAAAAAAAATTATCCTTTAACCACAAGTAATAATGAGCTTCTCTATATAATTAAAGTGACCAAAATAATGATAGAAGGTATATATTATGCCTTATAAGTACTGGGATTAATTATTTAGTTACGAAAAAGGCTGGATGCTATATTGGTTTGTTTATTTATTTATTTATTTATTTATTTTAAAAGATTTTTATTTATTTATTTGAGAGAAAGAGTGAGAGAGAGAGAGCATAAGCCATGAGAAAAGCAAGGGGAGAAGTAGACTCCCTGCTGAACAGACAGCCCGATGCAGGGCCTGAACCCAGGCCCTGAACCCTGGGATCATGACCTAAGCTGAAGGCAGATTTTTAACTATCTGAGCCACCCAGGCACCCCATTATTTGTCTATTTAAATTTTGCCTCATTCTAAAAAGGATTTGAAGTGGTTTATGAAAACACATACAATATGATTACCAAATTGAAGTGTTCATAAAACCCTAAACAGAGAAGATATAAATTAATATAGAAGGTGAAAATAAAGTAGGAGTTTTGCTGTTTAGAATTTACCCTTTAATTCTGCACTATTTTATGTTACTATTAAACCCATTGTTTGTTTCTATTTGTTGTTCTATCATATCTTAGTTCTTTCAAGACCTTTTCAATTATCAAATATTTCAGTTTATTAATGAGTATTACAAGCACTCATGCACACTTTACCCACATTTTTCAAAGTAGCGTCAAAAAAATGTTGCCACATTTGCATGGACCTTCTTAAAATAAGACATACAAATTCGTTGATACCCTAAGTCGCCTCTATCCCATTGGCTTCTTTCACCAAAGAAACCACTAGTCTGAAGAAGGTTTCACAGAGATCACATATCTCTGATCCATATCTTAAAATTCATTATATATATATGTACCCATATGACTTTTATTTTTTTAATTTATATGAATGAGGTATTATTTGTATATAATATTTCTGCAATGTGCTTTATTTCTCGATGTTAGGCTTTACAAAGTCATCTATGGTGAAATAAGTAGATGTAGTTTACTGATTTTAACAACTGTGCAGTAATTAAAATTCACCTCTAATTTAGTTCATTGTCAATGAATAGATATTTAGATTATTTCAATTTTAGAGTACTAAAAAACAAAAGGTACTTCTGTTGAATCATTATGTTGTATACCTGAAAGTAATGTAACATTGTGTGTCAACTATACTCAAATAAAAAAAAATCTAAGAAATCACAAAAAAAAAGAAAGAAGGGAAGGAAGGAAGGAAGGAAAGAAGGAAGGAAGGAAGAAGGGGGAAAAAAGTGCTTCAGTGAACACTCCTCCTTGTGCAACATGGGAATTTCTTTAGGGTTTATACTTTGGACAGAAATAAGTAGATCATAGCCAAATTTTCCTTTGAATTGGTAATATGATTTTACACTTCAACTATTAGAGAAGTATTCCATTTCTTTGTATCCTAAAGGACAAATCCTCAAAAAGAGGAAAGAAATGAACAGAAACAAAAAGTAAGAAATAAAAAGAAGATGCAGCTGGAGATGTGTAAAAAGCCCTACCTTGGAAGCTTTACTGGTACCCCTTAGAGATATGACTGTACTCTGTAAGGAAAGGAAAGCCTTCAGAATCCCTGATTTTGGCTTCTGACTCTGACTCTGACTCACAGGTGAATATTATCTTTGCTTCTTTTCTTCCTTGACTCTTAAACACATTGCTAAAGCAGGAGTCTTGAAAACTGCCAATAGCCTCAACTATTTATTGATTCCGATCTTGGGAATGCTAAGAGTCAGGTGTTTGTGGCCTCCTGCTGGCCTCAGTTACTAGGAGATAATTTGCTGAATATTCTCTTGCCTTCAACATCTATCAGCCAGAAGTCCTATAAGAAATACTACACATCCCACAAAAAATACTTTGTACACTACCTTCTAGGTTCATGGACAAATATGGATGCAGATGGGTTTGTCTAATCCAACATAATTCCTTGGTTGGTCTCTCTTGTCATCATTTCTTTCTTTTTATCCCAAAGGTCTCTCACCATGCTGGACAAAGGCAGCTCTAACTTCTTTTGAAGTTGTGCTTTTGTCCTTATCTTCTGACAGCCACCTAGAAGGATGGCTATTTGAACAAGGATGAAATCACAACTCTTGGATACCTTCCTTAGAGTGTTCTAGAGATACTGTCCCCATGCTGAAGAATATTCAGCACCTTTCTCACAATGGGCAAATCCACTTGTTTCTTCCAGTCTTCCTAGGTCAAATAGCATCCACAGATGGAGTCAGAGCCAGAGCAATCTAGATATGAGGGTGGCAATAAATGGCAAGTTATTATTCTAGGACATATGAGAAGGTGTGTGCTTACACACAGAGCAGGGATTCTTTCATTTGTGAATTATTTCATTTTGGATTTCTACATTTGCAAATTAAAGAAAGACACTTTAAAATAGGAGAGGGGAAAAAAGAACCCCAAACCTAAAGAAAGCAGTTGTAGAGTAGGAGCTGGAGTTGGCCCTAGGGGTGACCGAAGACTGGAACTCTGTCTTCTGTCCTTGTTCTCTTTGTGTGCTTGCCTCTTCATCCCTGGACAGTTGTCAGAGAAAGCTGGAGTTGATGGCTTCTCCGGAATGCTGGGACTTGCCTACTTGCAATGCTGGGACCATGGAGGAACCAGGACCCTCCAAATCAATTCCAGTTAAAGGAATTTTCATAAAAGACTTGGATTGGTTCAGCTTAGGTAGTTGAGCTCACCCGTGTCCAGGATATCAGAGACTCATGACTGATAGTCTTAACAGATTCAATGGCTGAATGGAAAAAATACATATTTCACCTGAAAGAAAGTGCTAGAAAGACAGACACAATCATGGATGCCTACTGCTTATGATAGTACATCTTGATGGTGCCTCAAGAACTTTATGCCAGAGCATGCCAGAACTTCCAGATTCAGATGGCTTTGCCTTGATCAATGCGGCATAGAAAATAATTTCCACTATGTTTTGGCCTGCCAATTCTAATGATCACCTTTTTTGTGTGTTTTGGTCATTTCCAATAACTAAATATGCTCTGGACTTTCTTCTTACCTAAGAGTCTCCTTAAGCAAAAGTTTAGTCCAGTTGTCACCCAAAGCATTAAGGTCCAAGGGCTTTGGTGAGGCCACAGTGCTTTGTCATCTCTTGTGGTCAGTGAAACAAATTTTCAGGTGCTACCTTGCTCTATAGTAATGAGGGCCATGCTGCGCAACTCATAGCCAAACAAGATGGGGGGAAACACTCAGGGACACTCTTAGATAGTCTATGCCATCCAGGGGATATGCTTTCCATAACAAATCCAACTTTACATCTGAATTCATGGCTGAATTCAACCCATGTGGGTTTCACTAGCTGCTTCTTTCCTAGGCCAGATTTGGGTTTTATGGTATTTCTTGGAAGGAAAAGGGAAGACTTCATCTTGAGAACATCTCTTATTTTATAGATGAGAAAACCATGGCCCAAAGATGTCATATGACATGGACAGAGCCATGTGGCCCACAAAGAGTGGACCCAAGGTCCCTTGAGGAATCTCAGAACAAGCAACATCTATTAGATACCTGCTGTGTACATTGTCTGGGCCTTTGGGTAGGGGAAGGGGAATAAGGAAGGCTAAAGCATGACCCCCTTTTCCTGTAAGCTTCCAGATTAGGGTCCCCACACACATGAAAACTCTGAGAACACAGATATACAGTTGACATTTTTTCCTCTAATAGAGGACCTTACAATTAGTTAAATGAATTTCAAAATGAAAATTATCACAACCATTTATCCTATATGTAGAACCTGTCACACAGATTGAATAAATTCTTTGCAACACAGAGACCCCTCATAATACTTCTCACATATTACCCATTGTGCTTTGGTCATGGCTCTGCACATAGAACATTGAATAAATGTTGCTGACTGCCTGACTTATGACCACCAGCTCCTCTTGACCACATATGGTGTCAGAGTTGGGAGCTGTGGTTTTCTAAGGGTTAACTGGGAAAGGAGTGTGGGATTCCAGGGCCTGCAGTTGATTTCCAAGGGTCCCTCCTTGCAGGGCGAATGCCAGCACAACATCTGGTGTGCACCTGAATAAATCCAAGAAGTTTCCTTTTAAATATTGTATAAATTCTGCACCTTGACTCATGGCTATTAAACCCACTATAGTAAGATCTCCAGCAAGCATGGCAGTATTTCATTCATGAGGGAGGACCACTCCAAGAAGAGCAGCATGAAGCCATCTCTACCCACCCTGCACCCCAAACCTCTGGAGAAAGCTGTCATCTAGTCTCCTTATGCTAATAATTCCATTTAGCTCACTCATTTTTTAAGGCAATTTTTACATTTAGAGATAAACCCTCTCTTGTGCTCACCTGTCCCCAGATTCCTTCTCTCTCTCTCCTCCAGACTCAGTTTCCTTACAAAAGTGACAGCCATGAACACCATATCTAACACTTCTTCTGCATCCTGGTCAACTGAGACTCATCATCCAATGTGACTTAAATTAAAAAGCAGGCCCTTTGGAGGGGTGCTGGTTATCTGCCCTCCTTCTTTCTGCTTTGCTCCTACGTTGTACTGCTAAACAAAATTCTTTGAAGGGCTCCTGGCAGAGTTGGTAGTCCACAATCCTGGCTTCCAGTCACTTTTCCTGAGTGAGAGTTAAAACTGGAATTACAGAATATTAGGGATCAACAGGTTCTAGAAGGTTATTTAGTCTCCTTCCCCCATTGTGCAGATGAAATAAATGAGGTCTTCAGTAAGATCTTACTGCTCCCCAGGTCAATAAGGGTCCTCATGCTTCATGGTCTTGCATCCTCTCCCCTCTACTTCCATGTACCTTTTTTATTGCTGCAACCATGTGGTGAACTCCAACTCACCATGTCTCACTAAGCTAGAGTGGCACCACTTCTGAGAAATTTAATTTTCTCCTTCTGCCCCCCATCTTATCACTCTACCCTGGAATTTGTTATTCTCTCTTTGGGCTTCCTAGTTTTACATAACACATCCATTACAGCTTCTCACAGTACATGACAGATGCTGTCTACAGTGCATGACAGATGCTGTCTTACTTCCCCACCCCACTTTACACCCCCCCCAAAAGGAAAAAAAAAACGGGCCCTGAGACAAGGATTTTTTTTTTTTGCTTTAAAAATTATTTTTATTTTATTTTATTTTTTTTAATTTTTATTTTTTATAAACATATTTTTATCCCCAGGGGTACATGTCTGTGAATCGCCAGGTTTACACACTTCACAGCACTAACCATAGCACATACTCTCCCCAATGTCCATTACCCCACCCACCTTTCCCGACCCCCTCCCCCCAGCAACCCTCAGTTTGTTTTGTGAGATTAAGAGTCACTTATGGTTTGTGAGACAAGGATTCTAATGCTCAACATTTGACTTGGGACAAAACTTCAAGAGTCATTTAAAGAGATGGGAAGAAAGGAGAACCTCTAAAGGGTGAGGCATGGAGCAAGTTATGCCTGTGGGCAGTGTGGTTCATTGTAAGAACACACCTCAGAGAACTGTCCCACTAAAGAGAAAGGAGGCTAGTCCATTGATCCACTGAACTAGGTGCCTCATTTTTAGGAGGTTGTTTCTGTAACATGAACTCCCTGGCATGTATAGCCCCCTTCAAACTTTGGGCAAAGCATACTCTCAACCAGAGGAAGTTCTTAGACAAAAAGACCTAGAATAAATACTGGGGATCTCGAGCATGGGCTAAGAGTCCAACAGTGTTTTCTGAGACACTTACTTGTTTGTGTGCCCAGAGGAGCAGAGCCTGGATAATATTATCTCAGCATCCCCAATATATGGCTCATAACAGGCATGCTTCTTATTTTAGTTGAACTTGAAAATGAATTTTCATTTTCAGCATGAAGGGACAGATGGAGACCCTAAAACTGGGCTCTTGGCTTAATATTTTTCAGGAAAAGTTTAAAGTTTTCAGAATTTTTAGCCAAATAGTCCTCTTCTAACATCAAAGGATTTGGATATATATTCCTGGGAGTCTTGGGGCACTTAATCCAAAGTAGCCTGTCACCACCAAAGTGCTTCTTTGGGGCTTATTTTTTTTTTAATTTTTACAAATTATATTCTATTCTATAGCATATCCACATTTCTTTTAGTATTTTTAAGCATTTAAATTACTGGTTAAGTTATTAGCTATTGTTTGTGCATTTTTGGTGGGAAATTAATGTTCTAGTGTAATTTGCTTGGGCTTCATGTATCCCCCAGCTCATGACATCCCCAAGGGTGTAGGTCACAGTACTCTTTCATGGGGGAACTACATGTGATGGCTGCCATGGACTCTGATACCTGGGACATTACCTGAGACATTACCAGGCCTCCTGCCCTCAGCCCTGGTCTCCATGCTGATAAGGGAAATGTTGACTGAGGTATTGTGCTATCCCACTGTTCCACTTCATTTTGTATAAAAGCCTGGCCCCATAAATGCAGACCTACTGTCCAAGCAGTTGAAAATCTAGGTAGTGCCAAAGGGGGGGGGAGAAACAGGTATATAAGGAGTAAGATCTAAAATGTCTTCTCATCATATGGTTTCACTTATTTGCGGAGCATAACAAATAACACAGAGGACATGGGGAGATGGAGAGGAGAAGGGAGTTGAGGGAAATTGGAGGGGGAGATGAACCATGAGAGACTATGGACTCTGAAAAACAACCTGAGGGTTTTGAAGGGGTGGGGGATGGGAGGTTGGGTGAGCCTGGTGGTGGGTATTATGGAGGGCATGTATTGCATGGAGCACTGGGTGTGGTGCAAAAACTATGAACTCTGTTACGCTGAAAAGAAATTAAAAAAATAAAATAAAATAAAATGTCTTCTCAGAAGGGTTGCCTCCATAAAAACTACCATTCCCAGATCTCCCTTTTGGGTAATGGAAGAACTAGACCACTTTTCAAACATTTCTCCTTCCCCTAACACAGTGTCAAGCTTTCCAACTTCTGTCTTCCCTGCCCCACTTTTTACTCTGCTCCTTCCCCTCCCTCCTGCAGCAGTTTTGGGTTTCCCCATAGGCCTGGTCATATGTTGGTCACTACCCCATTGGTGGGCACTTGCTCCTGTTAAACCTTAAGGGACCCTGTGATTACAAGTACTCAATGTCCTTAGAAAGAATTGGGGGGTTATATATATAAATGCTTCTTTTTCCCTATATAGTCCTTGTGACCAGAAGCAGAACCAGGAGAAGAAAACTTGAAATCCATTTTCATTTACCGTAAAGCATCTGATATCTTTAGTTTGAATGTTTAACATCAGCTAAAATTAAAAATTAACAGATAGCGTTAATAGTTAAAGTCTTATCAGATGTGCATACACACATACCCGCTCTCACACATCTATGCACATGTAAATATATATGCATTGTGTATTACACACACACACACACACATACATATTCTATAAATAAGATTTGCAGAGAGGAAGCTTATGGAGCTGATTCTCTGCTTTATGTGCCTGACTTTTCTCATCTCCAAAACCTTCAGTGACCATTCTTCCCTCAACTCTGATGTCACCACATCCAGGAAGTCTTCCTTGGAACCCCCGCTAAGTGTAATTCAGTGTTACCTCT